>JAHPZR010004529.1:17500-56360 GCA_019787425.1 Platygyra sinensis
TATAGGAGAAGAAGTTATAATTTGGTTTACTTTTAAACCTGGTTTAGCGTTAACCATCTTCCGAACAATCCTGCCCTGTTTTCAACAAGTTACATGTAACCTGACATAAGCCCGCAATCCAAACGAAAACCAGTACTTGGACCAGCGGTCAACTTCAAAAAACGTTCGACCTTGATGAGCTCTAAACCTGAGCCCGCAATATGGTCACATGATACTGATCAGGGGATGTCTTGGTATGACAGCTGTCAATTAAACATAATATACAAGTCTAATATCAAAGATCTATGCTGTAATCCAAGACTGTATGACTTGGTATTAGCTTGATGGCAGCCATGTTGTGCAGCGTCATTGTTCATCGTCATCGTCATCATCGTTGGGTGCATGTACCCGTGATCCATGCCGCTAGCCATTTTGACCATAAGAAAAGAGTTGCATGGGTTCCTATTTCAATGCATACATTGCATGCATGTAGTTCTGTTTCTATAATTGAAGGGGTGTGTGGAAAAAAGCCTTAAGTGACATCTGACCACCCGTTAGATTCTCATTCAAAATTATACTAGTCTTGCTTGTAGCACAAAGAGAGAATTTGACTGAACATCAAGAGCGACTTAGGGCTTTATTCCATGCACCCCTTCAATTATGAAGCTCTGCTTAGTGGCCCTTTAGGCTGCCGGAGCTCCACTATTAAATTCACATCTACAGTGGAACCTCCTGCAAGAGACTACCCAAAATGTCAAGCCTAGATGGTTGCTTATGGGAGGCAGTCAATTATGAGAGCGTAGACCATAGTTTAAATGTTTTATCATGTGAAGTCATTGAGAGAACATCTGGTACTTCCCATTGAGAATTTTCATCCTTTGTACTGTCCAGGAACGTGCAAAATGTTACAACGCCTTGATATCCAATTTCTGCTCTATTATCTATCAAACAGTTGCTTACAAGAGGTTAAAAACAATTACTATAGAAAATTTCAATTTTTTTGCAGTCACTTACAAGAGGTGGTCACTTAGAAGAGGTTCCAATAATTTATGGTGATTTGATTGGGAAACTTTTGTTATTTTGGAAAACTGGTCGTTAAGGAGAAGTGGTCACTTACAAGAGTTGGTGGTTCAACTGTATAATCCTTAAGCTTCAGAAAGTACTCCACTGAAGTTTTATGAAATGTCATAGTCACCACGTACACTGTAGTAGCATCAATTCATGATGGTCACTTGGAGAATGCAGCACAGTGACACTAACTTAAGACAGACACTTTCATAAATTGGCATTGTTATGGTAGCAGCGATGTAAAGATGCCTATATGGACATTGTGTAACCTGCCATAAGCAGACACCTGTTATGGTAGCAGCAACATACAAATGCTACAGTACAAATACACTCCATAACCTGCCATAGACACTTGAACCCCTTATTAGCTGCCATTGCTGACTGGTACACAGTGTGTAGCAACATACAAACACTAAACATATAACCTGCTGTAAGCAGACACCTCTCTTAAACAGACACTATAATGGTTTCAGCAACATACAAATGCTAAACATGTACATGTAACCTGCCATAGAGAGACACATTTCTGGATCATAGGGTACACAGTTATGGGAGGTTTTACTTGCCTGATATCTCTGAAGTGTAGATTTCATAACTGTGACTAAGGATTTTAGTTCTATTTTTATTCTATATACTTTTAGATCAGCAGGCTCACACCTGGATATAAAGAAGCATCACAAGAGACCTGCTGCTCAAATTGCAAAGTACACTCATCTTCCTGTAATTCATATCAATGCCACCTTTAACAACACAATTATTACAGTATCAGACAAAGATGGTAAGGAGAAGACAATAATTTGTGCTTTCTATTTAATTATTTATTTCCATTATACACTTGCATCAACTTTTTAACTACACTGCATCATGGTACAATGTTTTGTAATATTTGTCACTTCTTAAATTCTAGGTAAAATGTTAGGATGGGTGTCAGCAGTAAGTAGATATTAGTAATTTGCTTATAGGCAGTCATTTATTTCGTGTTGCAGTGGCATTCTTGTCAATGTGGCTAATGTAGCTTTTTATTAGACTCTGACTTTTCATGATTTTAGGGTAGTGAAGGTTTCCAGAATGCTAGGCGTGGAAGTAGCACAGCAGGAAGACAAGCTGGTATAGCAGCTGCTCAGGTATGAATCATTTAAAGCCTCATTACACAGCCTCTGACCAGTTACCTAAACACCGGTATATAAGCTGCACCTTTTTGCTCAAAGGTTGCATATCAAATCGAGGATGCGACTTATCTGCGAGAACATCTGGACACCATGCTGTAAATTTGCATAAAGTAACACTTTTTAGCGAAAAATTTTGCAGTCTTTAAAAATGATAAGGACTTCATAAAACTATACCACAGTACGCATTGATCATTGCGTTTGCGAATTTGGTGGCTCCAAATAGAGCCATTTTTGTGTGAGCTTACATAATGATAACCTTCTTCAAAAAAGAGCTTTTAACCGGTTTAACTTTGCCATTCTTGAGCAGATGAACGTCACTCGACAAGGAATCTCCATTCTGCCACAAAGTTTTTTACAGTGTTGACGATGGTTGCTCACTTCGACACCACCAAAAGCGAGAAAATACCCTGATGTTCTCAAGTATTCATGTGGTAAATGGCCGACCGTTTCTTTGCAGTTCAATAGTTTGACGGCGAATTTGTTGAAATGATTGTCAAACTCTCTTCGTGCAACAAGTTTTTCTCCAACAGATGGCTCCCATCCATCTCTGTAGACATGATAGCCTCAAACAGTTTAAGATAACTCGAATGTATCCATTGCCCTTTCTACTTTTTCGGGTTAACAGGCCACCTCCTGATGAAATGCCTGGTTACTAAGCTAGGAACAAACCAAAACGTTCATCAGATGTTGTGTGTGCAATCTATTGAGAAATGAACAAGAATGAAAATTATTATTCAATCAAAATATTTCCCCATTTCTGATTGGTTAAAACCACATGCGTAATTCACCATAACGAGCTGCTGTTGACCAAATATTCAATCAATGACATGAAAAGTGCAGCCCGCTGCAGATTATTGAACTGAGGACCGAGAAAACCTGGAGACAAGGTAGTCTTGTGCTTGGTGAGAGGAAAAACAAAGAGCGAAATGGCGAAACTCCTTTAAGAACTGGGAAATAATTATTTGGATGAAAAATAAAGCAATTGTTGAATTCGGCTTTCATAGGATATGAAGAATTCTCGGAGGGTGTTATCCACCTTGGCCTTTGGCCTCTGTGGATAACACCCTCCTTGATCTGCAGAATAATATTATTATTTATTGCTAAGTACTGGATTAAAAATGCCAGAGAAAGATCAAATTTATGTCTATGTCGAATTTTCATACTATTAGAGAGCTAAAATTATAGGTAAGAGTGTTAGCATTCTCTGTTTTAAATGTTAGTGAGTTAATACACGGGTTAGCGCATGCAAAAAACTTGAAGAAACAATGCACGTACATGGAAGACATCTTTCTCAAGACTCCACTTTTGATTTATTTTGATTTCTTTCCAAATTTTTTTCCCAAAATTTAAGTTGATTGATTTCTAAGAAACTATGGTTAAATCTTAAAGACTAGCATGGCTGCAACAAATATTTAATGCCAACTCGGGCTCGTAGTCTAATTGTTAAATAGAAATCTCAAGCTCATAATCTAATCAATAGACAGAAGTATTTTTGGTGTTACCTTTGCGAGACAATTTCTTTTTCCAATGCTTTGCTATAGAAAGCCATTTCTAATGGAATCGAGAGAGCACGAATTAAAGTCCGTGGGATAGGAACAGGAAGGCAGGTAAGAGTGTTTATACATGTAAATGGTGACACCATAGGTTGTGTTATTATATAATGAAGTGCAGGGGCCAATTAGGTAACACTGGAGCTTACACACACTCTCTCTCTCATTTCTTTATTGTTAAAGAATACTACACCTTGTGAAAAGTTAACTGATCAACATGACACGAGCGTGGGACAAAGAAAAAATCTGAGTCCCGTCAGCAATCGAACCCATGACCTCCCGAATACCGGGAGAGCGCTCTATCCAATGAGCTACGAGAACTCATGGAGAGCAAGAGCTCATATGTGACAGGCGTCCTGCATACTGCTAGGATCAGCACTGTCGAAGTCGTCATCATGAGTAGTGATAAGTGAATAAAGATTGTGAATTTTTGTGCTCAGTAATGAAATGTGAAAAGTGAACTGATCAACAAGACATGAGCGCGAAACAAAAAATTTCCCTTTCATATCGCATCTTGTCAATATGTTCACTTTTCTAATGTGAACAAAACCCAAATCAGTTTTTTTTAAACCTGAAATTGGGTATAATTTACCTTTGTCCGAGAAGTTTTCCTTGATTTTTCTCTGCATGAGAGAGTTGCAAAGCGGCGAGATATTTGGCGCTTCGCGAAAAGAAGAAAAATCAAGAAACACCTCTGAGACCAGGGCAGGTATAATTTGACCATCTAATATATGTAACCAACGTCCACCTTTATGAGTCCCAAAGAATTATTGTTTGTAAATTTACCACATTATTAAGGTGAGTCAAAATACATGATAAGTAACAAACTAATATTGAGTGAAGTCAACATTCCATTAGTCTACAGACTCTCCATTCCACCTTAATAGGCCCTTTGCAGGATCTGTTTACATGGTATGTAATAAATTTTGCTGAGACGCAGATCATGGCAAATAACGCAGTGGGACTTTCAAAACAAAGGAACTTGTGCCAGTCCAGCCCGACTTTCCGCATTATTTACGTCCCAGCATAATTTATTCCATACCATGTGACCGGATCCTGCCAAAGGCCTATTAAATGATTGATTGGTATTTAAATAGTGGTGATATTAACCTGGTCCACTGGATTTCTTTCCAGGGTGCTGTGAATGGTATTGAATCCGCTGGAGTGCAGGTTATTTCTGTTACCGATGTTACTCCTGTTCCCCATAATGGATGTAAGCCCAGAAAGACAAGAAGATTGTGAAGATAAAAATAAAAAAATGTTAATTTTGTGATGGATCTTTCATAGAGTAGTTGTTTTGTAGCATTTCATAGTACTACATTGAACTAACATGGCTTATCAAACCTATCACTTGTGGTAAGCATACACTGTAGTATGGTGTCATAAAACACTACCCTATGTAGTTTTTGCATGATTGTTCAAAGTTTATTGGACCGTTTAGCAAACGGAGTACACTCATAGATAAAAATAGGTCCGCAATGCGTACTTGTGTGGGATTTCAGTCAAATAATCATTGATGAGTAGCTTTACAGTAAACGTAATACATTTTGTCATGTTATAACGATAAACGTCAAGTAAGATTCCGTAGAATACCAGCCTGCAGACGAGAAAACGGTTAGGGGAGAAAGATGTTTGGACTTCTAGTTTCGAGGAATTTACGGGTGCTTACTATTTGTCAGAGTAATCCGTTTGGGACGACCAATGGATAATGGTAAAAGTTTTTCCAAAATCAGGAGACCAGTCCAACGAGATGGTGCTTACAATTTGCAATTGTTTTCGGCAGATGAGAGACTGGAAAATGGAAAATTTAGCAAATGGTAAGGTACTGTTTGGAACGGGAAAAGAGGACTACCTCTGCAGATAGTATACGATTTTTGAATAGATTTTCCAGGATTAGGGCGTTTACCATTTGGCAAAATAATCCGGAAATTTTGGTTGAAAGTACGTGAAATGAAACGAAAATTTTGGTGGAAAATCTGAACGGAAAATGTAACTACCCCCAGAGGTAGACCAGTTTTTCCGTTCGGAAGGGAACGGCGGAAATTTCCTTACCATTTCGAAAACCATCCAGTTTCCAGTCTCTCATCAGCCGACAAGAATTACGGGAAATCGAATTGGAAACGGTAAGCGCCATCTCATTCGGTTTGTTTGCTGAGTTTGGAGAACCCCTTACTCTTATTCATGGGTCGCCCAAAACGGTTTATTCTAACAGGTAGTAAGTGTTCCATTTGACTTTCAACCGAAATTTCTGGATTTTTTGCTAAATGGTAAGGCACCGAAGCTCTCTTTTAAGGGGCGGTTAGACGGGGCTGTTGTTGTTGTGGTAAGTGACCTTTTTACGATGGGAGACGGCATTTAGTGAGTGTTACGGCATTTAGTGAGTGTTAGTGAGTGGTAAATATTTATGTATTCGTTAAAAAGATCACACAAAGCAACCATGACATTACGGGCGCGTTCGTTTGGGATCAATCCGGAATAAGAATCATTGGAATAATGCACCTATCAATGTTAAGCCCCAGGGTGGGGGGTGGGGGGGCGATCTACCCGCGGGAATTTGATTCAGAGAGCCTTCCCCAGAGTAGGGATTTTGACACTTCGTCGCTGCCCCAGGGTCGGGAATTTGACATGTCCGCCATCTTGGAAGACCGAGAGAACCTGGAAATAAGTCATCCACGACCATACCCAAAAGTCACCAGGAGCTATTGATTTCTCCGCATTTTTGCTAGCAAATTTTGACGATGACGATCTGAGTCTTTTATTTTGCCGTAAATATAGGCATCACTTCTTTCAGTCTACGCTTGTGTGTTTACAAATAGAAGAGTCTTGGTTTGTTTGGTTTGTTTCTTGTGAATTGCTCTTTGTATATGTTTGCATATTCATGAAGTTTCTACTCTAATTCTGCACGCTTGATTGACTACAAAAGAAGATTAATATGAATGCTTTTTTGCTCTGTCTTAAGGTTCTTGTTCAATAGCGATGTTTCTTGTTTACAAACATAGACGTCATGTTTCTTTTGATATTCAAATTTGCCAGCCACTGAACAATAGCATGCATTGTTTCAACAGCCAATAAACCTCGGGCTGGCACATAAATGACAATAGGTGACGTCACGAGAAACATCGCTTTACGGTGAGCGACGAAAAGTCCTCGTCCTCGGTGACACATTTCCAACAGTTGTCAAAAAGGAATTTAATATAATAATAATTTGCAGTTCTTAAAACGCATTATACCAAAGTCTCAATGCTTTTACAAAAAATTACAAGAATAAGATCAAAGATTCACTATAGGTTAAAAACAATTTTAACAAGAATTTTTAAAAAAATTAAAACCGCGCTTTTTAAACTCTTGCGCTCACAAAAACATTACGTAATATTTAGCAACAACGTTTGTCGAGAAAACATTACCTGGAAACAATTTAAAAGATGGTTAGGAGTTGTTTCCATATCTCAAACCGCCCTTGGATACCTTGTGATGCGTACACAAAGTAAATACTGATTATAGGCCTAAGCACTGAAAATACTGATTAGGGTTAGGGTTAATGCAAGGGGTTCATGGTTAGCTTCTTTATAGCGTTCGGGCTTCCGATATGGTACCACGCTTTAAAACTCACGGTTACTCACACTGTCCGACTGCGCGTTTGTTATCTTTTTAATCTTTACGCAAACGTTCAGCTTGTGAAACGTGATATAGTTACCGCCGTCATCTACTGTTACATAACAACCGACTTTAATTACGCGAAACGCGACTCTCGCCTTTCAGCAAATGAAGGTGTTATGTTACAAAGGGTTTGTACTTTACTTTACTTTTAAGTACATACAGCTGTTTCAATTAAGGTTGTCGGATAAGAGTTTCAAGCTTAAAGACAAGGCCGAAAGGTAGTATGGGTAGTTCTTAATTTTTTTTTCGGAGGTGCGACAGGTAGGATGGAAGAAAACACTGTAAACATTTGCCTGTGCGTTTTAAAAGCGAAAAACGAAAACTCACACGATTCGCATTGCGTTCGAAACGTGCCTCTGTTTGACAGCGTTACTAGATTAAAAGCCTACTTATTGGAGAGATGCACAGAGGAACTCCGACCAGCAGCAGATTGTAACCGGCTTTACTTTTGGTTATATCGGTGAAGGAAATAAGAAGTTTTCCATTACTTCGGAAGCTCAACTTCAACTCGTGTCGAGGCACTGTCCTTAGTGAAGAAGGGGATGATTACTTTGTGGGTCGATCCACACTTATCTAAAGCCAATAACTCAATCGTCTCAACATCGGGGAAAAAAAGAAAAGGTATAGTAATTTTTTTTTATCCTGAATATCATCCCCGTCTCTTCAGGTTGCATACTCAGGAGAGTGTGTTACTCAAGAAGACGCTGGAATTCAAGCTTCTCTAATTCCGCCTGTAAAGATCAGGACCTGGTTTAAGCAATTTATTGTTTTGTGTAGCTAACCACGGACCCAGTTTTGAGATTATGACTGTGATGAGGAAGAAGCGCCGTCAAGTTATGAAGCACGCCTGCCAAGGTTGCGACAGCATCATAAACTCCCAGAGATTAAAACTGCGTTGTTGGGCAAGGATGTTGGTAATGAACTTTAAATTTCTCGCCCGTTACATCAAACATTCTCAGTGCGAGTAATGAGAGGGTCCGATTATTATTTAAAAGATATTATTTTGTCCCAATTTTACACTTTAAAGTTTGTAAGAATTGTTTTCGTCAATGTGTTTCTTCAAATTATTTCAATAACGTCATTAGCAGTTAACTCACTCGAAACTCACGGGCTCCACGTGCATACACGTATGTGTGTGTTGCTTATGCCGCTTTTACAGGCTTTTACCGAATAAAAAAGTAAAAAATCGTCTATTCATACACTAGTGAAGAAAATCATTTGGGAGATTTAGCAATGACGGCGGCGACGGCGGGCAGGACGTAAAAAATGGAGTTATGTTTCACCTTTGAAAGTCGTAACTCTGTAAATCTGTTCAGTACGCCTATCGGTATAAAAATTTGCTCAAGCTGAACATGCTCCGACAGCGATCATTTCCAAAAGAACTGAGATACCAAAAATTAGCCATTGCGATTCGCGTTCTCCAAATTAAATACATAGAACTTTAAAATCATTTCACGCTGTTGTTTTGCAGAGGATGGCAAAGAACTGTACAGAGATTCAAAACGCACTTGCATTGCTATTGTTTTGTCTCTGAAGGGCAATTTTGTTGAGCTGAGTATTAAATAGAGAAA
Organism: Platygyra sinensis; assembly: GCA_019787425.1. Lineage (NCBI taxonomy): Eukaryota > Metazoa > Cnidaria > Anthozoa > Scleractinia > Merulinidae > Platygyra > Platygyra sinensis. The sequence goes on from JAHPZR010004529.1 coordinate 26,495, forward strand.
ATTTCAGGTTAATTGTACGTTCCATATGCTGTGAAAAATCGATTCAAAAGCACAAAAATTCAAACAAACCGTTTTTAGACTAAAACGATTTCGTTTCAGATAATAGAAGAAACTTGCTAACGCAAAATCTGATCCCGTTTCAGTATACACATCGTTCGCAATTTCTGACAGTGTCTTTTCGGGATGTACAAGCACCGCCTCCATAATCAAAAACTCCATGTGCGGCCGGGTGCATGGCCACACTGTTTATCGGTCTTCCGATGGTATTTGCTTTCACTTCTCCAAAATTTAAAACTTTTGAGACATATCGTTCGATTGTTTTTGGTGACATCCTCAAAGCAGCTGCTGCCTCATCTACTTGATATCCTAAAATTTCTTTCATCCAAATGGCTCGCCATCGTAGATCTTCACTGTACGGGCGAGGCATAGCTGGTTTTGATGAATTGATTCAGAAAAAAAAATCCCACATAACCTTGCGGTCTTGTCTTCTAGCTTTATGCTTTGATCCGACAACGTTAATTGAAATAGCTGTATGTACATACAAACATATAAATAAATAGCTGCTGGAAGACCTAGCAACAGGAATGAACTTCCCTGGTGATAAAGGCCACCAGAAACAATATATGTGAAACAAGAACATGAATAAAATATCCATAATGACAGGCAGTATTATGAAACGAATATAGTAAAATATTATGTGTTACAAAAATAATGCTGACTGAAATTAAATAACAATTACATTAAATCTCTGCTATCAGTAGCAAAACAGTATAGTCTTAGGTCTTTTTTGAACATTGATTTGTGATTCCCTCTTCCGAATAGATATAGGTAAATTTTTCCAAAGACGAGCAACTCTAGGAAACAAAAAGACGACCAAATAATTCTGTTCTTGCATAGTTAGTTTTAAAAGTTAGTTCAGTGTTCCTCAAAATATCGGGTTCATGCTCAAAATTATAAAACTGCAGATAATTAGAGATATCGAGGCCATAATAACTATGCAGGCATTTGAATGAAAAAAATGAAGGGTAAGTAGATTCGTCTAGATGATAGCTACATTAGACCAGTGTTATTCAAACGTTCTTTGTAAGAAATCCTATTCCCAACCATGAGCTTAGTCGCCCGACGTTGTACAGCCTCTGCCATATTGCTTAAATAAGCTTGATGAGTAGACCACAATTGAGAGGTCTAACGAGGTGAACATACAGCTTTTTAATAACATCAGCAATGACACACGACAAACATCAATAGACATGCATTTAAGCCTAAATGTTGGTAAATTATCAGTGTGATAAAAGTAACTGACCTCAATGCCTTGTTGTCTTTTTGTATAGTCATCCTTCGTTTCAGCGCGATCCGAAACCTTTTAAGCGATTTATTGCTTTTTCAGTTTCCTCTCGTAAGAAGAGTAAAAGCTACATACTCGGTTCTAAAATCACTCTTTCTCGAAGCGAAAAAAAGACACATAAAGCATGCCAGCCGCCCCAATTCCTCCACAGAATCATAGTACAGGGTTAAGCGCTCCGTAGTATATTGACGGGTGAACTGATCATAAGTTGCGTGGTCGATTCCACAGCGAAAGTGAAGAGTACAAGTTGCGTGATTCAATGATTATATTCCTTTCATAGCGTGTTGTAATCCGAGAGGTTTGTTTATGTCTCAAGAAAAAATACCTTGACCTTTGAAACGAATATACATTTACATATGTTAAAAGGGTTTTTTTGACGAGCGCTAGCCAAGGCTAAGTTTTAACTTTTTTTCCCCAGAAAATTCCACCATTGCTTCTGGCGAAGTAAACACGATCTTACATTTATCACCGTCAAAGTGTTCCATCATGGCCAGACGTAATACCTTTATAGCGCATTGAATAACCCCTTCGAAAGTGAACAGAAACAAAAATTCCAGGTAACAAAATCTTCTGTTTCGCACGCCAAAGGAAAATACAGCTTAACTCTGGATAATTTCAGCCTTAGTAGCCAGCAACTGGTCCTAAGTGTCATTCTTTATCCTTGCAAATGTCCTGATGTGCATCTCCAACGGCTTTTGGCCCAAGTTTGACCAAATAAACATTGTTCCCGTCGGCAGCCATTTTTTGTGGAAACAGTTAATTCGCTAACTTGACAAAACCCTCCTGAGGGGGAATATGACGAAAAGAGCTGAGAAATGGCCTGTAATTGGCTGATGATGACATCATCTGGTGACAACAATTGGCCGAGTGAGTCAGAGTTTGGGTCTACTCACCGACAAAACTAAAAAAACAAGAATTTAAAAAAAATTAAAACCGCGCTTTTTTAACTCTTTGCGCTCACAAAAACATTACGTAATATTTAGCAACAACGTTTTGCAAGAAAACATTACCCTGAAACAATTTAAAAGATGGTTAGGACTTGTTTCATATCTCAAACCGCCCTTGGATACCTTGTGATGCGTACACAAAGTAAATACTGATTATAGGCCTAAGCACTGAAAATACTGATTAGGGTTTAGGGTTAATGCAAGGGGTTAATGTTAGTAGACTGCAAAACAGTCGTTTTCGGACGTTTTCGGAAGGCGCGAAGCGCCGTTAGCGTGATCCTCGCGCCAGACCTTTCGTTCGAATATGGACCGTCGCAAAAAATACGACTGTTTTGCAGTCTAAATGGTTAGCTTCTTTATAGCGTTCGGGTTTTCGATATGGTACTTAAATTAAACCTTGTGCCGGTAGCGTTTCTTCGGTGGTCTAGTGGTTAGGGTGAAAGACTGCCGTGCTAGCGCCCCGGGCACAAATCCACCTCGTCACTACAAATTTTTTTTTTCCTTTAAAATTGAAGAGACTTGCACTTTGACAACATTTGTTGAGCAGAAACTAAGTCTCTGTGTCAAGAAACTTAGAAATTTCATGCAAGTGTACGTGAATAGGGAGAGGGCGGTTTGAGATATGGAAACATTCTTTGCATGAGACGGGTCTAGCGTTACTTGTAATCGGAGAATTTTGTTTATGTCTAAGGATAAAATACCTTGACCTTGTAAACGACTATCAATTTACATATGTTAAAAGGGTTTTTCACGACTAAGACTAAGTTTTAACTTTTTTTCCCCAGAAAATTCCATCATTGCTTCTAGCGAAGTAAACACGATCTTACATTTATCACCGTCAGCGTGTTCCATCATGGCCAGACGTAATGTACCTTTATAGCGCATTGAATAACCCCTTCGAAAGTGAACAGAAACAAAAATTCCAGATTACAAAATCTTCTGTTTCGCACGCAAAACGAAAATACAGCTTAACTCTGGATAATTTCAGCCTTAGTAGCCAGCAACTGGTCCTAAGTTACATTCTTTATCCTTGCAAATGTCCTGATGTGCATCTCCAACGGAGTTTGGCCCAATTTTGACTAAATAAACATTTCTCACTGACGGCCATGTTCTGTCCGAGAAGTTAATTTGCTAACTTGACAAAATGCTCCTGAGGGGGGATATGACGAAAAGAGCTGAGAAATGGCCTGTAATTGGCTGATGATGACATTATCCGGTGACAACAATTGGCCGAGTGAGTCGGAGTTTGGGTCTACCTACCGACAAAACTAAACAAGAATTTTTAAAAAAAATTAAAACCGCGCTTTTTTAACTCTTTTTCGCTCACAAAAATATTACGTAATATTTAGCAACAACGTTTTGCGAGAAAACATTACCCTGAAACAATTTAAAAGATGGTTAGGACTTGTTCCCATATCTCAAACCACCCTTGGATACCTTGTGATGCGTACACAAAGTAAATACTGATTATAGGCCTGAGCACTGAAAAAACTGAATAGGGTTAGGGTTAATGCAAGGGGTTAATGGTTAGCTTCTTTATAGCGTTCGGGTTTCTGATTAGGTACTTAAATTAAACTAGCCGTTTCTAGTGTATCTTCGGTGGTCTAGTGGTTAGAGTGAAAGACTGCCGAGCTAGCGCCCCGAGTTCAAATCCACCTCATCTCGACAAAATTTTTTTTTCCCTTTAAAATTGAAGAGACTTGCACTTTGACAAGATTTGTTGAGCAGAAACTAAGTCTCTGTGTCAAGAAACTTAGAAATTTCATGCGAGTGTACGTGAATAGGAAGAGGGCGGTTTGAGATATGGAAACATTCTTTGCCTGAAGCGGGTCTAGCGTGACTTGTAATCGGAGAATTTTGTTTATGTCTGAGAAAAAAATACCTTGACCTTTCAAACGACTATCAATTTACATATGTTAAAAGGGTTTATGACGAGCGCTATAAAACATGATAAAAGGCTAAGTTTTAACTTTTTTCCCCAGAAAATTCCATCATAGCTTCTGGCGAAGTAAACACGATCTTACATTTATCACCGTCAGCGTGATCCATGGCCAGAAGTAATACCTTTATAGTGCAGTGAATATTCCCTTCGAAAGTAAACAGAAACAAAAACTCCAGATTACGAAATCTTCTGTTTCGCACGCGAAACGAAAATACAGCTTAACTCTGGATAATTTCAGCCTTAGTAGCCAGCAGCTGGTACCAAATTAGATGCTTTATCCTTGCAAATGTCCTGCACCCATCGCCGAAGGATTTTGGCCCAAGTTTGACCAAATAAACATTTTTCCCGTCGGCGGCCATTCTTTTGTCTAAACAGTTAATTTGCTAACTTGACAAAACCCTCCTGAGGGGGGATATGACGAAAAGAACTGAGAAATGGCGTGTAATTGGCTGATAATGACATCATCCGCGGAGGTTTGGATATAGTCACCGACATGACTAAAAAAAAAAAAAAAAAAAAAAAAAAAAAAAAAACCGAAGGCAGAGCAAGAAACCGCCCAGCCTCCGGCTGCGCGGTTTAATAAATGAGGGTTAACGTGGAAGAACGAGGTTAAGTTGGGGTAGACGAGGGTTAACGAGGTATAAAGTGGCTAACTTAGAGTAGATGAGGGAAAACGTGGTTAACTTACGGTAGATGATGGTAAATGTGATAGAACGAGGTTAACCTTCGATAGATAAAGGTTAACGAGATAAAATGTACCTAACTAACGGTAGATATGGGTAAATGCCATTTTACGGTCGCGCCAGTAAAATGGAACGTGACGCACGTATCTTAAAGTCTTTCATGGCGGCACAGCTCTCAATAAAACTATTGTGTAGTAAAGCTCCAAGGATCGCTTAACTCTGAGACTCATTGTACATTGGGTTTGAACATTGTAGCTTTGTTAACTTTAGTATTCTATAAGGATTCACGGTATTGGCCAAAAATATTAAAGCACTATTCATGCGATGCTTTTTCACGTGTAATGCCAAGCTGTTTCGTAGTACAGCTCTTTCTACTGGCTATTTCGTAGACGTTAGTCTAGCTATATAAGCTCAAACAAACTGTTCAGAGTTCACTCTAGTGTTCTGTTGTACAGCGCAGTTAGTACTTGTTGTAAACTATTGTAAATTTTTTCCCTCCCTCCCTCCCTTTGGAGATGGGGTTGGTCGTATTATTGCAATCTATTAAACAAGGGTCACTCCTACGTGTTTCGGTTAAGTCTGCGCAGCGACTTCCCCCAAGCTTGTTGACCTCGTTGCCTTTGAATATTGCCTGCTAACCGATACTGTTGTCCGATCAAGCACGTGCTGTTTTGCATTCAGCTCGTAGTGTTGGGGAGATAAGTGAGGTTCGTTTGTCACGCAATAGCCGGAAGTCGCACAGGCTAACCTAACGCAAGGCAGTGCTCCCCCATTAACGCCAACTTGAGTTGTTCATTGTCTTTATTTAGTAGCCCGCATGCTTAATAAACATTGCGCCGCAGTTGGTGGGTCTTGTTAAGGAACAGTGACTGTTATCTCGCTATGCGAATTTCTTTGTTTTCGATCAATCGTGCGTGCTAGGTGTTTTCCCGCCTTTCCAGTAAATTAATATGCATTAGCGTCTATGTAGTTTTCTTTTCGTCTCGTTAATCGTCAGTACTAGTTTACCCTTTCGCCGTTGTGGTTCTCGTCGTTTAAGCATCTGTGTCAGTGGCGTCTTCACGTTCATTTGTTCTGTTACGCATTGGAGTTTCACCGATAAGGTTCGTACTAGTTCTCCCGCTGTCTGTAATTCATTTTCGTGCATATTCTTATTATTTTGTTGTTGTTTGTTTTGCTAGAACTGTCACGCTGGGACGGGACCAGTTATTTCCCGTACGGCAAGTTTCTTATGGTGAACGTCTATAAATAAAGGTGTAGTGTTCGCTGGTGTATTTAGCGGCTACATATTGGTTCTTATCGACTCTTCCAACTGTGTTCGTTGAAGACGACGTTGGCGATGGCTACAGATGACGAGTTGCAAGCTACTCACGTTACGGAATTTAACACTTTGTTGGATGAAGAAGGCGTTACTTCAGAAGAAATAAAGCGATTACGGGGATCTGTATCCGCGTTTAAGGGACATTTGACGAGAGCGTACAAAGATATTAGACTGTTGTGTTCTAATTCAGGACCTCTCAGTGATATTGTGTCAAGGAGGAGCGCCTTGGACGATTTATTTGGAAGATACGCGGCGGCGGTTAGGAATTTGCTTCAGTATGTGGTAGATAAAGAGGAACGGGACACGATCGCGCGCTGTCATCACCGCGAAGTTAACGAAAAGGCTTTATTCGATGAAGAATTTACAGAATGGTATAATGCGGCCAGGCAGTTCGTCTATGCTGAATCCACGCGCGTTTCCACCCCAGGCGTAGTTTCGCTCGAGGTTCCACGCAGGACTCCACCTGAGTTGCCACGCGAGATTTCACGCGAGACTCCACTGTACGTTCCCAGCAGGACTTCACCTGAGTCTCCACGCGAGACTCCACGCGAGACCCCTCAGAACATTCCTCGCAGGACTTCATCTGGCTTACGAGGCGAGACTCCGCCCATGACCCCACGCGATGTTCCGCGAGATACACTAAACGCGCGATTATCCCAGAGAAGACCTGGCCCTTCGGTGAACGGACAGTCCCTTTATGGTTCACGTAGATCTAGTTCGGGTAAATCGTCGAAGGCACGGCTTGCTGTTGCACAGTTGAAACTAAAGAAAATCGAGGAGGAGCAAAGGTTAAAGGAGATGGAGCTCGATCTTGAAAAGCAAAGGCTGCAGGTTGAAATGGAAAGACAGCTCCTCCATGCACGTGTGGAGGTCGAACAAGCCCAGATCGAGTTGTCCGATGGAAGTGGTGATAGTGGCGATATCAGTAATAGATCTTCAGATCTCCCTTCGCTCCCCAAGCAGACGTTACACGAGACTATTCACAGATTTCTTGCCTCGTGTGACGAAGATCGGCCGGGGCCGAATCCGATCCCGCCTCTCCAGCCTAGAAAGAATCTTCCGAATGACGTTCCTGATCGACCCGTGGGGGTAGTCAACGCCCCAGAGGTGCAGAGTATTTTAAAGGTTCAGCAGGAAGCAATGAAACAGCATGATGAAGCAGTACGTTTAATGGTCTCTGGTCTAGAGAGGATTGAGATGCCTAAAAGAGAGTTTCTCTCTTTCGATGGTGATCCAAAGAGGTACCCTAGATTTATTAAGAGCTTCGAGATAAACGTGGAACGCAGAGTGAAAGAGGACGATGAAAAACTCGCTTACCTTATACAGTATTGTAAGGGCGCTGCTAAGGATGCTATCGAAAACTGTCTGATGTTACCACCTGAGGAAGGTTACAAAGAAGCGAAAGAGATCTTACGTAAGAACTTTGGACAGAAGCATATAATCGTGAGAGCCTTCATCGACAAGGTTGTCAAAGGACCTCAGATCCGCGCCTGGGAGTCCGAGAAGTTGTCTCAGTTGGCTCGTGACATGAAGAGCTGTGCCCTAAATTCAGATCACATGCATTACAAAGCTGACATTAATTCTATGGACACACTTAAGAGGATTATTATGAGACTTCCACCTCATCTCCAAGCTAAATGGGCCGAGGAGTCAAACAAGCTCATCGAGGCAGAGAAAGAGCCGGAATTTTCTCACCTGGCAAGCTTTGTAGAGAAGAGGGCGACTGTAGCAAACACTGCCTTTGGTAAGCTGGTGGGAGCAAGGCCAGAAGCAGACATTAAGCCCAAATTTCGACGGAGACCTAGCGTTGACCCCACTGCTTCGGTGACGTCTCTCGGGATCCAGTCGGCGAATGGTGTACGTCCCCCAGATGGCACGTCACTCGGTCAGCCTGCCCTCAGTCCTGTTGCCCAAGGTTCAAGTAAACAAGTTAATCCCCTATCCTGCCTGTTCTGCAATGGCGCGCATAGCTTGGAAAGATGCTTCAAGTTCCGAGACAAGACGTTTGACGAACGAAAAGAGTTCGTGTCGACCAAGAAATTGTGTACCAATTGCCTGAGAGTAAATCACTTTGCCAGAAGATGTAGAATGGCAAAGGCGTGCCTTTTCAGTGGTTGCGGACAACGTCATCATTCACTCCTTCATCCACCGCCTCCTGCACTTGAACGTGTTGAAACACCTGTCGGTTGTACCACCCAAGAGTCTTTGCCAGAGGGCGATATACGGAACGGTTCCAGTGGGGCCGGCCAAGAAGCGCAGTGTGCTGCTGTCAAATCTGGAAGATCTCGTGTTAGCTTGCAAATAGTTCCTGTGAGAGTTCGTGGTGGAGAAGGTGGTCCAGAAATAGAGACTTATGCGTTTTTGGATAACGGTTCTGATACGACGCTTTGTTTGAGCAGCCTGGCCGAAAGCTTAGGTGTCTCAGGGAAACCTGTTCACTTCTCCCTGTCTTCGATAAATGCTGAGAACATTCCCAAATCGGGATACGAAGTGTCATTGAACGTGTTGGCTCTTGATGATGATGACCCTATCCTCCTGGACAAGGTGTGGACCGTCGATCGTCTTCCCATCTCTAGACGCAGTGTACCCTCAGATGAAGACGTGAGTCAATGGCCTCACTTGAAAGGCGTTAAGTTCCCAAGACTTGAAGGAGAAGAGAAAGCTGTTAGTATACTTATTGGAAACGACGTCCCAGAAGCGCATTGGGTCTACGATGAGAGACGTGGAAGACGAAAACAACCATACGCAGTTAGAACCCCCCTTGGTTGGACGCTTATTGGGCGCCTGAACAGGTCCTCAGCAGCGAAGGAAGCCCAGGTCAATTACATAAGAGGTAGCCATGAAATGTTATCAAGCCAGCTCAGGAGGATGTATGACGCAGAATTCAGCGAGTGTCTAGCGAGCAGCAAGTTGGCCATGTCCGGTGAGGATCGCCGAGCTCTTGCCATCCTCGAAAATTCAGCCCGTTTGGTGGATGGCCATTATCAACTGTCCCTACCCTGGCGTTATAGACCTCCTCCTTTGAAGAATAATCGTTGTGTCGCTTTGCGCAGGCTTCATTCTCTCGAGAAGAGGTTTCAGAAGGATCCTTCTCTGATGGAGAAATATTGCAAGACCGTGAACGATTACATTGCAAAGGGCCATGTAGCCTACGTGTAGCCGTACCCTCCCCCCGAGGAGAAACGGGAGGGAGGGAACGTCTACGAAAAGCTGACACAAATCGTGTTATGTGACGTCACTCTTTTGCATGGAAATATATAATGGTTTCTTATTGGATAAAGGCGACAAGCAATACTTTCGAGAATTTTCATTGGCTAAAATACACATACCTCGTTTTCATGACAAATACTGGAGAGCAGTAATGGCGGACGTGATGTCGGCTTCATGTACACGAACTCGGGAAGCTTTTAACGCAGCTATAAAAGAGGTTTGCGAGACGTTTGCAATAGAGAAATTCCACGAAGAGCAACAAAAAGCCATAGATTTGTTTTTTGATGGGAAGGATGTCTTTGTTTCATTGCCAACTGGCTATGGAAAATCTGTCATATTTCAGTCTATTCCAGTGATTGCATCGCGTCTTCGGAAGAAGCCGTGCACTATTTTCATTGTCTCACCACTGAAAGCGCTCATGCAAGATCAGGTCAAATATTTGAACGGTCTTGGATTGAAAGCTATCGCGCTAACGGAAGATTCGGAAGATTATAGCATCGAACGAGTCATAAATGGTGAATATTCGTACGTGTATGGGTCACCGGAGAGTTTCCTGAGTAAGGATGCTTGGAGAGACGTTTTCAGCAACAGATCTTTCAGGGCACATCTCATTGGAGTGGCTATAGACGAAGCGCACTGTATTAGTCATTGGTATGTTTTAATGCAGTTTTTTATGTACATGTACTTCCCAAAATCGTGACCTTTGTGCTAGTCAATCATCTCATCCGAGTGCAACATGTTAGTGCTCTTTTATAATTTGAAATAACGCAACCCTGCAACTCAGAAGATGCTTTGTGCCAACTTTCAGCATCTTTTGCCACTCAAAATTGAGTAAATGGCGTAGAAAAATTGCCATTGACCTACCTGTAAATTTAAACTTAATAGTCACCAGACGGCGAAGCATATGGTGTAATTCTTATCCCTTATAAAGTAGCCTACGTGTAGCCGTACCCTCCCCCCGAGGAGAAACGGGGGGAGGGTACGGCTACACGTAGGCTACTTATAAAGTGACTAAGCTAAATTCTAAAATATCAGTTTTTAGCACTCACAATTTCTGTTTAATGGCTTTATTATTGTAAAACAACTGCTACTCACTACAAACTTGCAACCTGGAATTGAAAACTTTTTCAGGTTTTGGGTTACCCTGATTTCAACAAAATTATTAGTAATACTACTATGTAATTTAATTTATAACAACATAAGAGATGAAGACATAAAACTGTTATCTCATTTACAGGGGTCTTCCTGGGGAGAGAAGTGTTCCATTTCGCGAGTGGTTTGGAAATCTTGGAGAACTGAGGTCTCTGGTCCCAGAGGAGACACGACTGATTGTGGTTACTGCCACTGCTACCAAGTCAACACGATCAAAAATATTTGAAACACTTCAACTTGGAACACAGACTGCCATTATTGAAAAGAGCCCTGATCGTCCAAACCTTAAGTATAGTGCTGTTTATATAAACAAGAGTCAGCCATTTGAACAGATATTTGCTGAAATTATCAACGAGCTAAGGGAGAAGGGGAAAATTACAGAAAGATCAATGATCTATTGTCAAACCCGAAAACAGTGTGCTATAATTTTTAGAACATTTACATTGTTTTTGGGAGAAAAGTTGTTTCTTGGCAACAAACAGCCAAAAAACCGTATGGTTGAAATGTATCATGCAGGCACTCCAGCAGCTGTAAAAAAACACATTGTAGAAAACCTGTCAAATGATGATGGCCACATCCGTTGCCTCATTACAACAGTTGCCTTTGGAATGGGTGTCAACTGTAAGAAAGTACGGAAGATTTATCACATGGGCCCTGCAAAAAATCTAGAATGCTATGTGCAAGAAAGTGGGAGAGGAGGAAGAGATGGTATGCCTGCTATTTGTATTCTGTTATACAATGGAATACTGTCAAACCACTGTGAACAAGATGTTAAAGATTATTGCAAAACAGATCAGTGTAGAAGAAATACCCTGTTTGCACCCTTTGGTGAGAAGCCAAAAGATGTTCTCCCTAAACATAATTGTTGCGACAACTGCGCTCTGAATTGCTCCTGTGGTGCAGATAATTGTCAGGATGCATTCATTGTGGAAATGTCAGCCGAGGTAGAACTTCCTGGGCCTTTCAATGTCAAAACAAGACCTGTCAGTTCACAAAACAAAGACTACCTTAAAAATGCACTTAAAAATTTCAGAAAAGGTAAACTCAATGAACAAATGAACAAACTTGAACAGCTAGTTAGCTGTCCAAATGTGCTTCTTGAGCTTGGAGACTTTTTCATTGCACAAGTATTGGAAAATTGCCACAGAATTTTCGATGTACAGGATGTTTTCCGTTATGTTGAAGTGTGGCGTAAGGAACATGCAGTTGCTATTCTCAACATCATCAGTCAGTGTTTTGGAGATGTTGAACTAGTTGCCGAACTCGATATAGATTTAATGGACGATATTGATATTGATATGGACTGGGAAGAACTCAGAGATGATTCATCACTAATGGACATGGCACAAAGTCTTGATGAGTATAGTTTTTTAACTGAGAGTGAGGAAACACTTACTGCAGCAACAAGTCTTAATAGAAGTAGCTTTTTAGGAAGCATTACAAATAATTTACCCTGAGTGTATTGTGTCACAATAGCGCCCAGTAAAACTAATTTGGTGTGAAGCGCCTTAAGTGATTTACAGCTGTAGTTGTCAGATTATTACTTGAAAAGTAGTAAGCACATTTATTTTGTGACATCGATAAAGTGAACACATATAGTTGGCAATTGCATTATAAGTCTATTCTGCTTCAAACATTGCATAACTCCAGAAAATATCCATACCTCCCCCATGGAAGGGAGTTTGCTATGACCCCCCCCCCCCCCCCCGCCCTTCTGGAAATTCCAATAAAACTTCATACATTTCTTTAATTTTTTTGGCATTACAGAACCCTCCACCACCAGGAAATTCCAATGCCTTCTGTTGGGGAGTATGGATATTAATTTTTTGGGGAACTGCACATTGACAGTTATTGTTAAGTTAAATTTCATGCAGAAAAAAAAAAACATTTCAGTCAAAAATGGATTGCAATGACTTCCCATTTTCTTATTCATATCGATTTGTCCTTGATTGTCATGACTTGGCACTTTTTCACAATTTAATACATGTGCCAATGATTGTTGATGAGAAAGTGAAGCACCAAAACAAAACTTAATGTTAGCTCTCTTTTACATACATGTTACAGTAAACCTCATACTCTGGGGAAATGTTTTGTATTGCATGGAGTTCTTGAAAGCTATTCTCAACTTCTAAACCCTTTAATGACTTCAAAAGAGTAATTCAATTAAGACGTTTTGTTCCTTGTGATCAACTAATCCTAGCAGTAACACACAGTTTATCAGTGTACATGTGGTTTGGTACCTTCATTTATGGAGCTATCTAGGATTTGAAGGCTGATTTCTGTTAATTTTGTTTTATGAAATCACCACATATTTGCCCCAGGGGGAAGAGACTCCCATCTTGATATGGACAGGGGTGATCGTCATACCTTTTCGGGATTAAAAAAAAAATAAAGTAGTACCTCCCAGGGGTGAAAACATTTCAGGCCACGCCCACAATACAGGTCCTTCCTAACACTTCATGGTTCTTTTCAAAATTTCTCACGAGTGCCCCCATCCTTTTTATATGGGAGTCCCCTCCTGGGAGATATGCTGCCATTGTAATTAATTTGGTAACTAAGACATGCATGTGGCAAGTAAAATGGGTATCAACTTAGCGTGCCCGTCTTTTTGTTTGAATGTATTTCTTGTGATTATTGATCCACTTGTGCATGTCTTGGATATCAAAATTCCACAAGAATGAAGAATGCATGTGATGATAATGCTGGTATACCCTGCCGGGTGTACGCTGCATGGCCTTATGGTCTACCAGGTCCTTGACTACCTTCTTGAGATCTTCATCTGAAGACTTCGCGACATGCCTACCAGAACGCTTGTGAATGTGCAACGCTGCATCAAATCTGTCCATGAGTTCTTTCGTTGACTTAAGGGACTTGCAGATCCTGTCTATGGACTTCTGGGAAGCATTTGGTCCAAGTTTCTTCACTGCATCTTTCAAAAGCCTGTTGTAGAACTCTAACAGCAAATCTAGAGGAATGTTTCCTCCTAGGCAATTTTTCGACTTTGCCAAGCGATTCCATATCAGTTCATGGGCTGCCTTGGGAGATAACAGTGAGTTTACTTGAAACATCATGAATAATGCTTCCAGAGCATACTTGGTACTTCGCTTGTCATTCCTAAGATGCAGTAGGAAAAATTTCCAACAACGCAGATTTCTTTCACCATCACCTTCACTGATAGCATCTTTGAAATTCAACAAAAGAAGGCCATACTCCATCAGAGCTTTCTGGTAGGCCAGCATGTCATCACATTCACTTGAATCTTCATCCAGGGTTTGCCCTTGGTCTCCCATAATTCTGTTCGCAATTTCTTTATATCGTTCAGTGTTCAGAACATAATCATCAACAATCTGACCTGCTAGTTCGTCCAGGTATTTCTTTTTGGAAGCCTTGGATGCATCTGCCTGAGGTATGTTGACACAAATGTCATCAATTGAATTGAGCTTCATAATCTCCATAGCCGCAGCAACCACTCTTGCTTTAACACAGAGGTCAAAAAAACTGTGGGCTGGTTTAACAGCTGAGTCGACACGTGCCTTGACATTTCGTCTGTTGATTAGGTTTCGGTCGCTGTATAGTGTACATTTGTCTCTTGAAGAGGCTTGAGAGTACAGGCGATCAAATGCGAGCTGATAAGAAAAGAAAAATGACTTTTATAAATTATTTGAAATTACAGGGTGAATTCTTTTTTAATGTGGTTAAATGTTAACATTTAATTTTGAATTAGCAATTATTGAATGAGGCTGAGTAGGATATGATAGAGCAAGGGGGGGGGGGGCCAAAGTGGATAACACCCCCCCCATTCAAAATATTTCCCCCGTTTTTAAAGGAGTTTCGCCATTTCGCTCTTTGTTTTGCCACTAACAAAACATAAGACAACCTTGTCCCCAGGCTTTCTCGGTCAACGGTTCAAAAATCAGCAGTGGGCTGCACTTTTGACATCATTTTGATGTCATCGAATCAATAATTTGCAACAGGCTGCACTTTTGACGTCATCGATTCAATAGTTGGGTCAACAGCAGCAGCTTATGGTGAATTGTGTGTGTGGTTTTAACGAATCAGAAATGGAAAAATATTTTGAAAGAATAATTAACAATTATTCTTTGAAATCGAGGTGAACAGTGGCAGAATATTTACCGAGCCGCAAAGCGGCGAGGTAAATATTCTGCCATTATTCACCGAAATTGAGAAGAATAATTGTTTTAGTATATACACAGGAAGTGATCTCAACAACACTTTCAGAAGAAAACCATTAAAAATCGATTTAATTGACCTCTCAATTCATACTAGAAAACGTGCCATTTTGTTTTTGTTTGGCTTACGCATTATTCACTCGGTAGGGGGTGAATAATGCTCATTAGCCAGAGATAGCGAACCAATCAGATTGCTTAAAACACCAAGATCACTGAGTGTGTATATACTAATAACACTTGCTCTTAAATGTCACAAAATGTTACTGCTCGGGAACATACCTAAAAAACATTAATAATATTGAATGATACATGTACACGTACATGTGTTTACCTGCAGAAATTTATTGCCAGCATGCCAATCAGCAATTTGAAAGTGAAGCCCATCCAAGCATTCCTCAGGGGTAAATCCATTACTCAGAGATGCATGGCCATTCACAGCTCGCTCAACTGTTAGTTGATCGCCAACCACCCCTTGATCAGCAAACCTTTTTTCCTCACCGTCACCAGAAAAGGGTACATACTTGTGAATCTCTTTGAGGATTTCCAGAATACCCTCAGCGCTGTTTTCATTGTGGTAAAGGACACCAAGGAAAGTCTACAAAAAAATATACCAAAAACACAAAGATTTAATAAACAACTACTCAATTTTTATATATCTTGTTTGTTGGCTTCACAACCCCCTTCAGTCTAGTCATATTTACAGCTAGATAATTTGGGTTTCTCAGTCAGTTGATAGTGATTACTCACAGTGTCAGTTGCTTGAGCTGTTTCCTTATAGTATCGGTGGGGGATGTGCTTGGTGACAGATTCCTCGAGATGTTTGAGACACTGAATGTTGGCTGTAAGAATTTGGGTCACCAAGACTACATAATTTTCCTTCTGCTTCTGGTGGTCAGTTTGGTTGGGCACACACTTCCCATTCTCTAATGTTGCTATTTCACAAACAGGCTCATTCCGTTCAAGATGCGCTCCACTGATTCTGTTCTCTGTGCTCATGACAGTTACATAATGTTTGTCTTTGTTTTGATGTTGTTCTGTCATGTGGTGTACTTCCTGATAGATATCAAAATTATCAAATGTGATTTTTCGGCCATAATCTGGTTGGAGTACCACTTGAACATTTTGTCCCGGCTGCTCTGTACTAGTGGCAGACTGTGCAGTAGGAGCAGGATGGGGTTGCTCCTGTCCCAAGGAAGAGGTGGCTGACTGGGGGTGCACTTGACCCACAGTGGTAGTAGTAGCCTGGGTTTGCATCTGTTGCAAAGAAGAAGTGGCCTGCTCTTGGTTCACAAGTCCAGGAGTGGTGGAAGTGGCCTGCTGGGAGATCCTCTGTCCCAGCGAAGAAGTGCTATGCTGGGGGTTTGCAAGTCCCAAAGTGGTAGAGGCAGGTTGGGGATTAACCTGTTCCAAAGAAGTACATGTGGTAGGGGCAGGTTGATGATGTGCATTCAGGTATTGGCACTCGTCACGAACTCGCTTCTTTATTGCTGAATTAAAATCTTTTCCAAACTCATCCAATTTTGTGTACAGGTGAGTGTGTGATGTCATTAATCGCAAGGGACCAAGTCTTCGCATTGTAGCCTAAGTGAAATAAACCGGGAAAATATGAGACATCTGAGAACCAGGCAGGACAGGGGAACAGATGAGGCATGTAAGATGTTTCTTCCCTCCTTCCTTCCCCTCCCATGCTCCATTCTTACTTTTGTAAACAAATCTTTTAAATCCAGGCTGGAGCAAAGCTATGTAAGCCAGTTACAAGTAACTCAAACACACAAGCTCTCCCAGGGACAGCAAATATAAAAATATACAAGTGACTAATTATGGGATAATAATGGCTAAAAGAGTTACCAACTCACCCAATAAACATGAATAAACAGAACGACTACGAACAACAGAAGACTGTTTATTTATATTAGATATAAATTTTACAAGAGCATCTAATTATTTTGCCCTGAAGTGGTGCCCACAGAGTGCAAAATGACATCCTCATGGATAAAAGACCAAATGGTAAATACAATCTATGGGGCACAATTTTAATCATTGGTACATAACACACGAGTGAATAGTACTTCTCATGCGCACTGATTGGCTAGCTCGTAGGTGATTAGCCAAGTACTATTCACCTCCTAGCAGCCGAAGAAAAACAAAATGGCTTCTATCGGTATGTTGTCATAAGTAAAGTTACTCTTTTGGCTAGTTATTCAGTTTGTGTGGTATATACTAAAACAATTATTCACCACTATTCACCTCCACTTCGGTGAATAATTGTTAATTATTACACATAGTACTCACTATCAACATTCTGATTGGCTAAGAGCCAATCAGGATATCTTAAGAATTCACATGATTTTGTGGACAAGCATGATTATAAATCTGCTATCTAATTATATCTGCAGATTTAACCGGGCACAGTGCACATGCGTAATACACCTTCGGCTAAATAGCTGGGGTGAGCACTGAAATGATTTCAAGTGATGCCGTCGCTTGGTGCATATTTTGTCCTTGTATTTTTGGAGGCACAAATAAAATCAACTTGCATTTCACACAATAGTTTTTCTAAATTTTTCATAAAGCAGTGTATAATAATGCAATCACTGAATTCAGTTTTTGTGATATCTGGAATAATCAAGGTCTCAGCCTTGGCCTGATTACACTTGCCGAGAACTTGATTATTCCGGATATCACAAAAACCTCATCCAATTTATGTTTAAAATTTAATAATCACGCCATTTAAATACCAAATGGTCAATAAAATTTATGGGGCAAAATTTTAAGTTACTTTATGTTTTACTTAACATTTTAAACAATATGCATTTCTTACCATCCAGTTGGAATGATATCCAAATATACTTATGAGGAGCTGAACACCATTCATAACCTGGGAGCGATTCCTCAGGCAAATGGCTGCGGCCATCCCAACTGCCTCCTTCCAGACATCTTTGCGCCGGTTCACACAACTGACTTGGAGTATGGCTTGGAAAAACGGCGCTCTAGAAGACAATTCCAAATTAAATTTCTCAAAAGTGAAATTCAATAGTTTCTTCTTGTCAGGCGACCTAACACAACTTGGCTCCTTTTTAGAACACATTGCCGTACATTCTCGGTCTATCTCCTTCAAGACGAGAAGCTGTAGTTCTTTCCTTAGATTTGGTGATCGCCATGCAGCGTTAGCAATCTGCTTATACGTGCCTCTGACAAGCATTTTGCCAAGGGATTCCAATTGCTCTGGCACTTTCCGTTCCATTTTATTCGATGGCCATTCAATTCTTACATTAACTGAAGTCGATGAAGGCTTGTTGCTTGCAGTTGACTCCACTCGCTTTTTGGGCGTTGATGAAAGCAGTGGAGAAAAAGATCCTGAAGGGCTAGCGACGAGCAAAGATTCTTCATTTGCAATCGAAGATGAGCTGTGACCTTCGAGTCGAGGACGCTTCGAACTGGAATTCGTACTTTCTAGCGAATTTTTCAGCAGGAAAACAAGGCCAGCTTTCTTTAAACTTGTGACATAGTTGAGTCTCATAGTTTTTTGTAGTTCTTCAAGGTTCTGCTGCAAATTAATTCTCTTCTTGAGGAGACCATGACACTGCCTACAAATGTACTCTGATGCAGCGTGCACGTGGAACTCCAAATTTGCGAGCGCCACGTTTACATCGAAGATTGTCTTCTTCTTGCTTTGGACCAAAAATCGCTCGTAATCCTTTTCAATCTCTTTAAAACACAATATACACTTGAAAAGGGGCATTGACTTGCAAATAAGCCCGAAAGAATAGACATTTACGGGGCCTTTGTCTGCGCGATGACACGAGTACAGAGGCACTTTCGCGGAAAATGTAATTTATTTACATAACTTGCATAAATTACTGTGACGTCACATAACACGATTTGTGTCAGCTTTTCGTAGACGTTCCCTCCCTCCCGTTTCTCCTCGGGGGGAGGGTACGGCTACACGTAGGCTAAGGGCCATGCCAGAAAAGTTCCAGATGATCAGATAGATCCCGGTGGTAAACCCCTGTGGTACCTGCCGCACCACCCGGTCATCCACGAGCATAAACCTGGCAAGGTACGAGTGGTTTTTGATTGCGCAGCTCGATTTGGCGATACGTCACTGAATGACCAGTTGCTTCAAGGCCCCGACCTCACAAACAACCTCACAGGTGTGTTGCTCAGATTTCGGCAAGAACCGGTTGCGTTAATGGCGGATGTGGAGCAGATGTTCCATCAAGTACGTGTAGCACCGGATGACTGTCATGCTTTGCGTTTCCTCTGGTGGGAAGATGGTGACTTGTCCAAGAACCCAGTCGACCATCAGATGCTTGTGCATTTATTTGGCGCCTCGTCTTCTCCTTGCTGTGCAAGCTTGGCTCTCAAGAAAACCGCCAAGGATTTTGGGAACGGCTTCGACGCTCAGACTGTAGATACTGTGAACCGCAACTTTTACGTTGACGATTGTTTAAAATCTGTGGCAACAGTTTCTGAAGCATCCAGACTCGCAAACCAACTTGTGCAGTTACTGGCCAAAGGAGGATTCCACCTCACTAAATGGATCAGCAATAGCCGTGAGGTCTTGGAAGAAATTCCTCCCGGTGAGAGGGCACCATCCATCGCTAACTTGGATTTAGAAGACCTGCCTATTGACCGCGCTTTGGGTACCCAGTGGGACGTGGAGGCGGACACGCTGAGTTTTCGTGTTAAGGAGAAACCAGTTCCTTACACCAGGAGGGGAATCCTGTCCCTAGTATCTAGCCTTTACGATCCTCTGGGATTCGCGGCACCCTTTATACTACCAGCCAAGGTTCTCCTGCAGGAACTGTGCAGACTCGACTTTGGTTGGGATGAGACTGTCCCGAACGAAACACTGGTGAAATGGAGCACGTGGGTAGAAGATCTCCAGAATCTTAAACTTGTAAGCTGGCCGCGCTGCTTTAAGCCCAAAGAATTTGGAGTGCTCCACAATGTTCAGCTCCATCACTTTTCAGATGCTTCGCAGGTGGGATACGGAGCAGCATCCTATCTTCGCCTCGTAGATGACAAGGGAAGAATTCATTGCGGATTAGTTATGGCCAAATCTCGTGTTGCACCTTTGAAGACCGTCACAATTCCCAGGATGGAACTGACTGCCGCAGTGGTCTCGGTCAAGCTGCATAAATTTATCACAGAGCAGCTGGATTTGCCAATAAACAAGACAGTATTTTGGACAGATTCCACGATAGTACTTCAGTACATCAGAAATGAAGCAAGAAGGTTCCAGACGTTCGTCGCAAACCGACTTTCGATAATTCACGACGCCTCTTCCCCGTACCAGTGGCGGCATGTTGATTCGCTGCGCAACCCAGCAGATTACGCCTCTAGAGGTTTCTCTAGCAGCGAAGCTCGCAAATTACGTCATTGGTTTAACGGACCAGCGTTCTTAGACCAAGAAGAGAGTACTTGGCCAAAGCAACCTGACGAAATCCCAGACCTGCCCGAAGATGATCACGAGCTCAAGAGGAAGAAGGCTCAAGTTCACATGTCGATACAAGAACACTGTCTGCAGCCCCTTTTACTACGTTATTCCTCCTTTTACAAGCTCCTGACGTCTGTCGCATGGTTGCTTCGATTCAAGAATTTTTTACGCCGCCGATCCAGAGAGGTGAAGAGCGGAAACCTGACGGTTGACGAAATTGTTACAGCGACTAGAGAGGTGATTAAAGTGGTACAGAAAGAAGCCTTTCCTAAAGAATTGGCGGTTCTTTCAAGAATCTCTCACGGAACTCCATCTGTTGCTTCGGCCACCCGAAAGAACAATTTGAGTTTTGTGGGATACCTTAGTCCTCTAAGGAAGCTTAACCCAGTGATAGTCGATGGTGTCATTAGCGTCGGAGGACGTCTAGATAGGGCCTCTATTCGGCTGAGTGCCAGGCATCCCATGATCCTGCCTAGCAAGCATCATGTTACTGATCTGGTTATAAGAGACTGCCATGAACGAGAAGGTCACGTAGGTGCTGGACAAGTGCTAGCCAGTGTGAGGCAGAAGTTTTGGATTCTAAGGGGGCATGCAGCTGTGCGGCGTGTAATTGGAAAATGTCTTAAGTGTCGCTTCTGGAACGCTAGGCCGTGTGAACAGATAATGGCACCTCTGCCCAGCGCTAGAGTCAGCCCTTGTCTTCCCCCCTTCTCTTCCGTGGGCGTGGACTACTTTGGTCCGATATTGGTCAAGTCGAGGCGCAGTCAGGTCAAAAGATACGGATGTGTATTTACATGCTTAGCTGTTCGGGCCGTTCACATTGAGATTGCTCACGAACTAACAACAGATTCATTCATTCAAGCCTTCACAAGATTCGTTAGCAGACGAGGCCCGCCAATTGAAGTTTATAGCGACAACGGAACTAACTTTAAAGGTGCTGAGGCCGAGATCAAGATCGCTTTGGAGAAGTGGAATCCCGATCGTATCGACAATTGCTTAAGGAAGCGTGGGGTAAAGTGGAACTTCAATCCTCCACATGCGAGCCATGCTGGAGGTGTCTGGGAGCGGATGATACGCTCAATTCGCAGAATTCTCCGTACTCTCTTGGGATGTCAGCTCGTGGACGATGAAACTCTCCTAACCCTCATGGCGGAAGTTGAGAAGATATTAAATGATCGTCCTCTTACCCCTCCGACAAGTGATTCGAACGATCCTGAACCCCTCTCTCCAAGTAAGCTGCTTCTTCTGCGCCCGAATGTATGTTATCCAACTGGAGAATCAGACGCTATCCACATTTACGGGAGTAAACGCTGGAAGCAAGCACAGTACCTCGCGGACATCTTCTGGAAACGTTGGTCGCGGGAATATTTGCCGACGCTTCAAGTCACACAGAAATGGCTCCGCCCACGACCCAACCTATCTGTTGGGGACCTTGTCCTTGTTATTGGCGAAAGTTCTCCTCGTGGTCGCTGGCCAAAGGGAGTTGTGCAAGAAGTATTTCCGGATCGCAATGGAAACGTTCGACAAGTTACGGTTAGAACGGCGACTTCAGTTTTACGGCGTGATGTTCGCAAGTTATGCCTTTTGGAAGGCGCTTCAGATTTGAAGGCGCAAGGAGAATCTTGACTGAACTTTGCTAAGAACGCTCCAACTAGTCTATAATGACTTAGTACAGTTTAAGTTACGTTCTTATTTGACTGTCTATTTGTTTGAAAGGCTAACTCTACGGTGTGCGCCTTTCGGGGCCGGCATGTTATCTCGCTATGCGAATTTCTTTGTTTTCGATCAATCGTGCGTGCTAGGTGTTTTCCCGCCTTTCCAGTAAATTAATATGCATTAGCGTCCATGTAGTTTTCTTTTCGTCTCGTTCATCGTCAGTAGTAGTTTACCCTTTCGCCGTTGTGGTTCTCGTCGTTTAAGCATCTGTGTCAGTGGCGTCTTCACGTTCATTTAATCTGTTACGCATTGGAGTTTCACCGATAAGGTTCGTACTAGTTCTCCCGCTGTCTGTAATTCATTTTCGGGCATATTCTTAGTATTTTGTTGTTGTTTGTTTTGCTAGAACTGTCACGCTGGGACGGGACCAGTTATTCCCGTACGGCAAGTTTCTTATGGTGAACGTCTATAAATAAAGGTGTAGTGTTCGCTGGTGTATTTAGCGGCTACAGTGACATTAAGCGAGGTATAAAGTGGCCGGGCTAGGTTAAATGAGGAAAAGAGGTAACAAGTTGCAATGAATGGGACACTTTGTTTAGAATATATAATATGCTGTGAATGGGACGCCTTATGAGCCTAACATGAACGCTTTACAGCTGGTTTAAATCCTGGATACTATCCATGGCTTAATTAGCCTGAATTTCAGCCGTCTCCTCCTCTCGCTAAGTCTCGGGAGAGAGACGTCTGAAAGCACTGGGCGATAATGCTGTCCGGTGACGTCACGAGTGAAATGTGGTAATTTATGAAATTTCACACACGACCTTCAGCTCAAAAACAAGTCTAGACAAAACCGTTAAGTTTTGGTGACGTCAATCATCTCCGCCTCTTTATTGACCGTATGCAAAATTTACAAAAAAAAGTCTTAAACTTTGCAGCGGTCCACTCGTAAAAATTATCATTTTACTTTCAGTATGCTCGGTTAGCTCACTAAATACACTGGAATTAAATATTCCTTGAAATTTGTAACTGAAGACTGGCGGATTGTAATTGGGTTTCTCAACGGCCATTCGCATGCATGAATGACCCCGAGTCGGAGAGCAAGCAAATCTACAACGCGGCGAACTAAATTATTTCTTTACGTATTCGTGGGGCTACGGACTGAGCAAAACTTCTAATGAAACTTATAATTTTGTGGTAATAGGTTATAAGTTTTATAGGTTTAAGTATATGTTCAGCCCGTAACCCCAAGAAAATACGTGCAGAATAATTTGTTTGCTCGCGTGCAGATTTGCTTGCTCTCGGAGTCATTCATGCATGAGAATGGCCGTTGAAAAACCCAACAAACGTCTTCATTTATGGATTTCAAGGAGTGTTTAACGCCAATGTATTTAGTGTGCTAGCCGTACATATCGAAAGTAAAATGATAATTTTTACGAGTGAACTGCTGCAAGTTTTCAGACTTTTTTTCAGGTAAATTTTGCATACGACTAACTTTCGTTTGGAAAATGGCTGTGCTGCTGTGAAAGTTCAATAAGGACTTCCCATATCCCGTAGGCAAGTTTGCGAATACATCGCTTCCGCTAAGAAATTCTGCAACTGCCTTTTGCAGCTGCGGATAGAGGTTTTGAACTCCAAATGTCGAGCATACACCAGAAACGGCTTTAACTCTTGTGGCTTTAGCTCGCGGTTTTCTTCTGCCATCTTCAGTGAACGCGCAAAGTTTGGCAATAAAATTATTCAAATTATTCGCGTCGGGCAAATAAATTAACACGGCAACCAATCAGAACCACTACCAGGTTTTCGGGTAGTGACGTCACCGGACAGCATTATCGCCCAGTGCCTTCAGACGTCTCTCTCCCGAGACTTAGCGAGAGGAGGAGACGGCTGAAATTCAGGCTATGGTTTAATACAACAGGAACCATTTTTACCCTGGATTCTTTTAGAAAACACTTTAAGTCCATTCGTAGGAATCTGGAATGGCGAAGCCATATGACAATCTTTTCAAAATATTGCTGATAGCCGATTCAGGAGTTGGGAGAACGCAAGTGCTGCGAAGATTCTGCGACAAGCGTTATGCATCAATAGGTTGGTTTAAGAGCTTAACTGCAGAATACCCCCCCCCCCCCCCCACTTATTTGCATCTCATTGAATAAGAATAGCAACTATTGTTCTCATTCTTCACAGCACACCGACACATGTTAATGAAGTGGTCATGGAGTGGCAGTATTCAGTGAGATGCAAATAATTTGCAATGCATGCCCGTAAATTAAAGTAAGCTTATATTATTTCTGTAACAATCATAACAATTACATTTTCTTCAAATGTGATTGGTGCATAAACTGCTGTATTTTGCTCTAATTAATCTGCAAAGTTGTAATTAGACATTGTAATCTGACAGTTGGCTGTAATCGGACACCTGTAATCGGACAATTACATGAGCCAATCATTTTAAGTCCTCTCTACTAAATCCACTAATCGATCTATAACAAAATTCTTGATCATGATTGGTTCTCCATGCACCTATTTGTCCCGTAATCAGTGCACAATCACATGGGTGTCCAATTACAGCTGTCCGATTTGAACTTTTTGTAATCGGACACCTGTAATGGGATACTCACGTGATTTTCATGCCAATTACGCGTGCTTCAATGGCTTCCTTAGCAATGTTTTCAACAGTTTTCAAAACTTAGGAAAAGCGCTACACTGAGACGTTTTTGCTCAAAAGTTCTCAGAAGACCTTTTTTTTCGACATTCGTTATAGATACGATTAATTAGTAATTTGACCAAGTGGAGTACAATTTGGGGAGTAATTGTGCTTGTAATTTCAAATCGGCCTCGCGCTTCATGCTCGTCCGATTTTGAAATTACCCGCTCGATTACTCCCTGAATTGTACTCCACTCACTATTACATATCACCACATTGATTACAATCACTATAGTAACCATGAAATTCAAGAGACTGACTTCTAGTAAAATTGTGGAGACTTAGTTTCCAATGACTGTTTGAAAAGAACTAAGCCATCTTACAAGCTATTCTCCATATTTTCAATAATGATATTTAAATTGTCTTTTAAAAGCTTTTAATTTCTTCAAATGAAAGCCTTACTTTTATGGGAAATTGTAACTGTTATGATTTCAGTCAAACTAAGTGAATATTGAATCCGCTAGTCATTTCAAGAATGCAATAATGAATTGATTATTGGAAATTTGAACCCAGTAGTCTTTCCAAGAATAGGACTAATGGGTTTAATGTTTACAGGGCTTAAGACTAACTTTTCAGCTTGCTAGCCCAGTAGCTAGTGACAGGTTTGATTGACTAGCCAAAACAAATTTTTCACTAGCCAGATGCAGAAACTTGTTACGGTAACCGGAACAAAAAATTCTCTCAGACTAACAGGTAAAGTTTTCTCGCCCTTGATTCTCACAGAACCGCTGTCAAAACTATTGGAAGTGGCACCATCGAAAAAAATTGTTGTCTTTCAATGTACCGATATTAATGATTTTCACGAACAAAATACTGTGTTCCACCTTAGCTCTATACGTTGCAGACACAGGCATCAATATTATAATTATAGGCGTCGCTCAACAATGAAAATCAAAGTTTTAACTTCTGTGAGAAATTCTCACAGAACTTGGTTGTGAACTTGCCGGTGAAAAACAAATGCCAATTTGCGATATCTCACGAACAAAATAATTCGTTCCATCTTAACTTTACAAGTTGCAAACATAAGGCACCAATATAATTACAATGTATATCAGCATCACTCAAATTTTCGAATGACTGCAGATTTTTAAATTTTTGAAAGGGTGCTAGAGTTCGCGTAATTTCACGCATAACTAATCATTAGTGGCAAGCAGTATGTTTGTAGTTCGTGGCTTTTTCTAAGGTAAAAAACAAACAACAAAGCTTAAGTCATTCTTTTGCATTAAAATTTGAATTTTTACTAGGTTGTGGCTAGTTGGCTACGGTTAGTCTCAAGCCCTGGTTCAAAAAATAAATTTAATATATTGATTTTTGAAATGACTAGTGAGTTCAATATTCGAATAATCAATTCCTTATTAAACCATGCAGCCGTAGGCTGGAAGGTTTCTTGCTCTGCCTTTGTTTTTTTTTTGTCGTTTTGTCGGTTACTAATCCCAAACCTCCGCGGATGATGCCATTATCAGCCAATTACAGGCCATTTCTTGGGTGTTTTTGTCATATCCCCCCTCAGGAGGGTTTTGTCAAGTTAGCGAATTAACTGTTTAGACAAAAAATGGCCGCCTACGGGAAAAATGTTTATTTGGTCAAACTTGAGCTAAAATCCTTCGGCAATGGGCATCAGGACATTTGCAAGGATAAAGCATCTATTTGGGACCAGCTGCTGGCTACTAAGGCTGAAATTATCCAGAGTTAAGCTGTATTTTCGTTTTGCATGCGAAACAGGAGATTTTGTGATGTGGAATTTTTGTTTCTGTTCACTTTCAAAGGGAATATTCAATGCACTAAAAAGGTATTACATCTGGCCATGGAATACGCTGACAGTGATAAATGTAAGATCGTGTTTACTTCGCCAGAAGCAATGGTGGAATTTTCTGGGGAAAAAAAGTTAAAACTAGACTTAGCCTAAGCGCTCGTCAAAAACCCTTTTAACATATATGTATGTAAATTTACATTCGTTTTGAAAGGTCAAGGTAGTTTTTCCTTAGACATAAAGTTAACAAAAGTCTCCGATTACAACGTCACGTTTTTGCGTAATGAAATTCGGTCGTGATGTTACAGTAGATGACGGCAGTAACTATGTTGCGTTTCATGAGCTGAATGTTTGCATAAAGATTAAAAATAAATAAAACCTCTTACAACCCAGGCACTGAGCCAACTTTGAATCACGCAATCTCTGTTGTTTCCAATCTTTTAAGGTAAAGACTTGTTTCCATATCTCAAAACGCCCTCTCCCTATTCACTTGCACTCACATGAAATTTCTAAGTTTCTTGACACAGAGAGTTAGTTTCTGCTCAAGAAATGTTGTCAAAGTGCAAGTCTGTCTATGTGCGTATTGTGTTTGTGTGTGTTTTTGTGTGATAATTTAATGATAATTTATTAGTTGCTTCTTCAATTTTAAAGGAAAAAATATTTCTCTGTGACGACGTAGTGACGAGGTGGTGCCCTGCATGCCAGATCGGCAGTCTTCAATCCTAACTACTGGACCACCGAGGATTCCCTACCAGGGGATGGTTTGATTTAAGTCCTATATGGAAAACCCGAATGCTATAAAGAAGCTAACCATTAACCCTAACCCTAATCAGTATTTTCAGTGCTTAGGCCTATAATCAGTATTTACTTTGTGTACACATCACAACGTATCCAAGGGCGGTTTGAGATATGGAAACAAGTCCTAACCATCTTTTAAATTGTTTCTGGATAAAGTTTTCTCGCAAAACGTTGTTGCTAAATATTACGTAATGTTTTTGTGAGCGCAAAAGAGTTAAAAAAGCGTGGTTTTAAGTTTTTTTTAAACTTCTTGTTGCATTCTTGAAATGACTAGCTGGTTCGATATTCAAATAGTCAAATTGTTAATGTTATGTTGAAGGGTACGCTATATATGAAATAATTCGTATTTGAACTGCGGTTGTGATGAAAGGGAAGAATGATCATTGCAATAAATTTTCCAATTTAAGCAACTGGAAAGAAGAAGCCTGAAAAAATCAGGGCTTCAATGGGATTTGAACCATTGACCTCTGCAATACCAGTGCAATGCTCTACCAACTGAGCTATGAAGCCACACATTGGGAGCGAGGTCAATTTATCGAGTTTATATCTCCCGTGATGAGTGAAATGATGTATGAATTATTTCATAATATATACCCAGGGTGAGACAAAAATGAAAAGATGAGGTCGCCCTTCGGACAAGCTGTTACTTGAGGTTACCAGCCCGAAGGTCTGAGAAGCTAGCCCGAAATTGTAAAGAATAATCAGATTTATTTAATTATGCAAAATACAAGTAATGATACCAAGCATAGATATAAACTAATTCTTCGTAGTATTTTGATTCTTGAATGTGATTTTCGTTTAACTTCATCCTCAAATTAAACAATGTTTTTACACTTGACCACAAGACGTTGCTTTCTGCTACACACTTTTTGGTATAAAAGCTCAATCTATCATCAGAAAAGAGGACCAACGGTGCTTGCCCGTCGGGCAAGCTACCATAAGAAAACGCTAGCCCGACAAGTCATTCCACTAGCCCCGGGCTATCGGACAGCACTTTCGTCGCGCCCTGTATACCTCACATCATTTCACTCCTCATGGGAGATATGAACTCAATAAATTGATCTCGCTCCCAATGTGTGGCTTCATAGCTCAGTTGGTAGAGCATTGCACCAGTATCGTGGAAGTCACAGGTTCGAATGCTGTTAAAGCCCTGATTTTTTTCAGGCTTCTTCTTTCCAATTGCTTAAATTGGAAAATTTACTGCGATGATCATTTTTCACTTTCACCGTTTATTGTATTGTGTACTAACAGGGTTGTCAGTAGGTGTTTGAGTAGGCAGTTCCATCTAAAAAGTAGGTGGCTATTTCCATTTTATTCCTCCAATATCATGCTCAGAACTGACCTACTATCATTCGTAACCGGCGCAGTATTCAAAATAGCCGGTGAAATGCGCCGGTTGCCAGCTCATTTTGACAACCCTGACTAATGGTACATTTTGAAATCTGGTTTTACAATTGTTTTTCTGCCCAATTCTCTCAAGGTTATTAAATGTAATAAGCAATGTTGAATAATGTGTTTTTATTCATTCTTCTGTTATATTTTAAAGTCACAAATTTTATCATTACATTGTCAAAGTAATGTTAATGGTTCACTCGTTGGCAGTGATATGACAACAATTCATGATAGATAATGCTAGTGACAGATGCAAGAAAAGCTAATATTATCATAATGGCAATTTCTTAAACTGCTTAATGTGCTTTGTGGAGTGAGGAAAAAATGAGTATAGAAGATACAGGGTATTCCTCTTGTGCCAGACAAGTTAGAAGGTCCTAAATGATGGTAAATAAAATAGACAGGCCAAACACGACTCCTACGGTTCGTGGCATTTGTGCATTTGCCGTTTATTTTTCGGTCTTTCGACCTTTTTGTCGCTTCATTCTTGTTTATGAAGGGCATTTCGTATTGTGTTGTAAGGAGAAAAACTAGAGCCATTAGATCGTTCTACAGCAAATTTATGAGGTCATAGGTCTGCATGATTTCCGCTGTTATCTGCGTCTTGCTTCGTTTCGTTTGACACCTCTATAATTTGCCATTTGTTAGTGTATATTGTTTGGCTCATTTCTGTTGCAAGATATGTTTCTAAGTCTCCAAGTATTTGCTTTCGAGCGACAAAATATGACGTTTACCGTGAATGAGTTGCTAACTTGCATTCTAAATTGTAACGCCGGGCCCGGCTATGATTAGAACTGTTTGCAAGTACTGCAGATAGATTCTTGTCACGGGTATCATATTTGCCTTCCTACGTTTTTCTTTGGAGACGCCATAGCTTTGCTTCGAGAAAGCTATATGCTTATCTAGAGAAATTCTTTTGTTTCTTGCAGCTATCTGATCGAGCTTATTTGGTGCTCGATGTATAGGTTTAGTCCTCCTTTGATCGTTCTGCTACCACAGGATTTAAATATAGCTCTGTACACTCAAGTCTGTTGACTGTGTTGCGTATTCTGTATGCCATTATTCGGCTTAGTTCAGGCAAGACCATGGTTTCGATCCTCCATGTGGATCTCATCAGTTGCCGGTATTTCTAAGAGACTCTGTACGTCTGAAGTTGCTAGCGCAACTCGTACAGAAGTGAGAATGTTAGACATTCTGCGGCTTGGCATAGACTTCTCGTGGTGCCTTTTATATGCCCTTGTGACGGATCGAAAATCCCTGGTTTCTATTGGCTATAATAGCTAGCCAATGGCGTAATGTACTTTTCGATCCTTACTTTTTTGAAGCTCGACCT
>JAHPZR010004530.1:15000-30142 GCA_019787425.1 Platygyra sinensis
GGCGACTTCCACTCTTCTATACTCGATGCAGCGCAGCTCAAATCATGCTTTAACTCCTCTCGTTTATCAGGACTAAAAATGGAAAGAGAAGCACTTGTCAACATCATGGTGCCATAACATCAGAAATTTTTCTTTCAAGCCGTTTTATCAGAGAATAAGGATTCCTCTCTTGCTTCACTTTTTTCGCTAAACTGCGCTTCATTTAAAATATATTTTCATTAGGTTAAGAACCACCCAAAGCCCTATGAAATTTCCAAAATCATAAAAAAGCGCCCTGGGGATGACGTTGTTAGTTGACTATAAATGTTTAACTGCTTTTCTGTCAAAAATATGTCCTTACCTAAGGTGTACTTCACTTGAATCCACTGCTAGTTGCAGATCTCAAAAGGCATTCTTTAGGTCCACGCATCGGTCACAGGTGATGGTATGCTGATGTTGGCAATGACCCTTGAACTCTGTTTCTGTCCTACTGAGGGCCAACACTCTACAGTGATCTGCGCACGGGGATTCGCTGGCTGTGTGGTTCTTGAAATCTGTCTTCAGATACTGCCGACCAGCTTTGAGTCGCATTAGAATGTTATCGGCTATTGTGTCATCCAGTCCTGCGATAGAAAAATATACGAGGTAATAAAAATTGATACTCTGCTAGCTCATTCAAAATTGTGACAACTCGTGCACCTACAGAAATAATGGGAGGAGTTGGTATCTCACCGGCTTGTTTGAGTTGATGAGTGATATCTTCAAGAATAGCGAATGCCTGCACCCCATCTGTCTGAGTGCTATCAAGACCGGCTAACAATTTCTTTAGTGAAGCCCCACAAACCTGAAGGGAAATAAAAATGCTTTGGTTTTAAACTATATTATTATTAAATGTTATTTCTAAATGCAACCTCTACTGCTACACCACTACTTTAACCCTGATCAAAATTTGTTGTTTACAAACATTTTGTAATCCATACCTTGATTATATTGAAGAGCGTGGAGCACCTGAGAGTCTCAAAAGTTGGACTCAACACAGAAGTCCAAGTACATGCGCACTAGATGGGAGGATTTAACTGTGTGCACCAAGTTCGGGATTTCTAAGCTCTGGCCACTCTCCAGTTTAAGAGTTCTGGTGCCATATGCCACATCTTGAAGAAATGATGGACTGGACAAGAAGTCAAGAAAGTGGTCAACTTTGACTGCATCCAAACGGCATCTGGTGATCTTTGGTGGGTCAATGGGTTGCCCGGGCTTAGTTTGGAAAGCATGCTTTCTTGGCTTGTCTGGCGACCAGCGTATCTTTGACAATACCCTCTGCCGCTTGTAAACGACTGCGCCATGGTATGACTTGCTGGTTGAGCCAGGAGGCATTGCCAGGGGCAATGGATTCAAGCACGGCTTCAATAGCCTGTCCCGCTGTTTTCCGGTAGTAGCGCTGAGTTCTGGATGACATGGTAAGAACGTCAGATTGGCATTGTGACCTTACCGGGCTGACCCTACCTTCAGTAGCCATTCTAAGGAAATTATTAAGGTAGTAAAGGCGGTGCTGTATTTGAGGGGTAGGCTGCCATTCTGCTGAAGTCTCTGCTGTGCCAAGAGACTCCTGCGACGGCGTCCGCAACAAAACTTCTGAATGGTGGTCATTGGGGTCAGAGTTGCAATCGCTATTCTGAAAGAGAAAAAACATATCCAGGATATGTCTAATTGTTCCATCACTTTGATATTATTACGATATAGTAAGAATGCAGTGTGCTTTGTTTATGAACGCTCTACGAATCTACTCAAACCTCTAAAAACCCTAAATTTAATAACAGAAGTAGAATAAGCTCTGAATGGTAATTGTTAAGAGTTATTGATGATTATATTTTATCAAATTTCGTGCAATACGCCTCAAGTGAAGTTCGATAATCAAGAGTGATCAACACGGAAGATAGGCAGTCTTAGAGAGAAGAAATTTTTTTATGACACAATCATAATAATAGCGACTCAGTATGACAGCCAATTGTAACGAATCCCACGAGCTTATTCAAAGTCTGTACAAATAATTGCGAGAGCCAACATTTTGCCCAATACACCAAGCAACAACAACGTCCCTGAATTGTTCGGAAGATCGGTAGATTCTGTCAACAACTATAAAGTATGTGACGGAAATGTCTCACCCTCTGAGTTCAGTTAACTTATTCACACTCTGCCGAAAATTAACTCACCTCATTAATGAGATCTTCTTGGAATCATACGTGAAGGACAGGGGCAGCAGGCAAATGTTCCAATTCTTCTGTAGCAGGTGGTAACTGTGATAGAGCAGCCATTTTCTCTGTAGACTCTGCGGAACATGAAAGTTCGCGACTCTGAGGCTTTGGGTGAGACGTTGACACCGGTTTTGTAGAACCTACAGTTTTGAGATGGTCACTTCACGGCGTAGGCCATCACCAAACTTTTAACTAGCGGCAATTCCAGTGCGGATTTTAACCAAATATCTGACAATTTTTATTTCAATTGACTAATTAGGCGCTCATTTTCACACTCCGTTCTAGAACACTTATTCTTTTCCCTGAAGTTTAGCAAAAAAAACCACATCTGTATAGTCGCTGTAGCTTTTGAGGGAATTTCCCTGCCCCACGCTCCTCCGGGAAAAAAAGAAAACTTTTGCACAATAATAATGCGTCTATTAACAAAACAGTTGATTAAACTAGTGCATTAGAAAATCAGTCAAACATTCACCCCATGCAAGGGAATTTGCTTCTGGGATCCAGAATCTTGGGCTTTGGAATCCGGAATACAACTCAAGGATACGGAATCCCACTAACGATTGAAATCCAGAACCCAAGTTCCACCGACAAAGTTCTGAATACAATGCCTGGAATCCGGAATTTACTGCGTAAAATTCAGAACCCAAAACATTCCCTTACATCGGATGAAACCATCAAGAACCCAAAACATGCAGAAATACCGTATTTACATTCAGTGATCACGCTCACCTGAGCTTATGGGAACGAAAATGTCCCATGTTTCCTTTATCTCTTTCGACATCTTCAAATTAACCCTTCTTGATACTTTACCCTTGCCGCAACCATGCAGCAGATGTTGGCACTTTCTTGAAGGACAATATTTTACCCCAACTGAAGCGCAATGCTTTGGACAAATAACCATATCCTCACCCTTCTCGTCAAACAAACCGATACGAGCAAGTATCAGCTCTCTCTCAGAGGCTACACATGATTGTGTTGTTTGCAATCCTCTCAAGTGCACCTTTACATCACTGACGCAAGAATTCAGGGGAAAAAACTGCGTACGATCGGGGTATCTAGTTGATACATCACACGCACTAGTACAGTGCACAGCAAAAGAGCAAGAGAACTGTGACATTGTTTCTAACGAGAGACCTTTTCACCTCTGCATCGTATGCTTCCAACCGATCGGCTCAAACACTTTGAAATATCATCCATGCACGTGCACGCTTTTTCGCCATGAACAGTCTATTTATAGATCGCCTGTGAACCTCGACAAAGTTATCTGAGCTATTAGGTCCATGACAAATCCTAAGCCCCAATTCAACATTTATTATTGCAGAACTTTATACATGTACTCCAATGCTTGGAAAAACAAAACAAAAGAACAAAAAAGAAAACCACGGCAATTCGTTTGCATCAATTTGTATTTTTAGGGTGAAACTTTGTTTTGTTTGTAGTTATTATGGAAGATCGAATCAAGCTATCAAAATACAAAGATTCATGCGCTTGCCAGGAAGTAATTTCCGGGGATTATTTTATAGCCAAACACTCCACGTCCGTCATTTTAGGTGCATTAGGCAACCAACATTGAGAGTCGCAAGCAAATCAATTTATATTCAGTAGAGCGAAGTCTTTTTGATAACGTTTTCTGTGTTAAGATGCAAAGTCCGCGTGCAAGTTTCAAGCAAATGCATTCTACTTTTATTAGACATGCAAAAGCAATTTTCATGCCGGATACAATCATTCTAACGTTCAATTACATACAATGTAAGAATTTACCATAGTGTTGTGTGACTGGCATGTTTGTCTTAGCGAAGAGTAACTGTCAAGTAGTTTACTTATACAATAATACAGGTCATCCTTAAACCGCTTATGGTTATTTTCATTACTTAGGTGAAAAAGGCTTGGTCGAAATGGTTTTATATCATTAATGTTCAAGGTGTGTAACTGTTTCTCGGCATTTTCTGCCTGTTCCATTGTCATTATAACCGAATTAGCACGTTACACTAAAAAAATTTACGTGGTTATCCCTGTGGTGAGTGAACTTTTTTTTCAAGCAATTAGATAGAAATATTTCTATTCATTAAATTATTTGGTATGCAATCATTTTGTAGCATTTTCTGTCTGTTGCTGTGTCACAAATGTCGAATTTACACGTTAAAATGAAAAAAAGGGAAAAAAACGAAAGCGGGTACCCTGTTGTGCCGAAGAAGTGTTTGCAGCCTTCCTGTGGAAGAAGAATTCAGTGAGTGCCCAAAGATTTTTTTGCAGATTATGTCAGTATAAAGTCCCACCTTTTAGATGGCATGCTCCATTTTTTTAAGCAGGCTCCGCCATTGGAGATATTTGGGCCTAAACTTTGGGTATTGTAACAGTTTTTGTCATTGGGTGAGAGGGGGGTCTTGGCTTAGACAACTTGTGTGAATAAGAACTAGACGTAAGAGAAGGAAACGTGAACAATAGATTGTCTTTAGGTAGGACAACATCCACCGACAATTTGAAAATATTTAGTTGAATTCTTATAGCAGTAGCAAATTATACTTTTGACCATTTCTTACGTGATTTTTTTGGGAAGTTTTGTAAAAAAAAACCAAGGGGGGTTGCAACTCCCCCCAGTTTTGACCAAATTTCCTTAAACTTTGACTGAAGTAGTTTTAGGTGGACCCCTTTAAACTGGCAAAATTTCATTGAAATTGGTGAGATAGCTTGTGCCACCCCTGCCTGGTCCTATAGTGGATGCACTCTTAAGTTCAGTTGACTTTTGGGAGCCGAAGAGAGCCAAGGTACAGAGCTGCAAAAGAGGATAAAGGTCGGACTTACATCTAGCAAGGTAGGATTATTTGGTTTGTTTACATGTATTGCTTAGCCTTTCGACCTTATCAATTGTTAGATAACTGTAGTCTATTTAGGTTATCACTTATGTATGATTTTGCTCGCAATTCGAGTAGATTTAGTTTACACTTCACTTTTATTTCGCTATTTCGTTTTTTGTTAGATTTAGGTTATTCGTTTTTTTGTTTTTGTTCGATAATATTCAGGGACATTTGATCTTCTGTCGCTTATTCTCCAGTTACGCTTAGTTTATTATTGTATACACATAGGGTCACTATCAAACACATTTTGTAGTAAATTCAGTGTATTTATTGCAGTAACTTAGGTTCTGTTTTTCAACTGTCGATTAGAACACTGTTCTTCTAGTTTTTGTTCTATATTAGTTTTAGTCCACGTATTCGTTTCGTTCGTTTTTAGCATAGTTTCGACTCGCAAGTCATGCTCGAGTGATTCTCTAGCTCTGGTTTATCTGTTTGTGAAATAATGCTTCTTGTTTTATCTTACTATTCCGAAACTGTTCTAACCTTTTGTCCTTTGACTTGAGAATCCTGCTTTAATCATGTTGTATCCGTCGCGTACCATTTTGTTGTAGAATTTATACGTAGTTTTTCAGGTCATATTTTATCATGTTACGCAAGTCACTTCTGCAACACGCGTCAAGTAATTTTCTTATTGTTTTACGTAAGTTAGTGTCTCATGTCATTTCCGTTCTATTTTCCTTGCGTGACAGAGTTTTCTTTTGTTTACATTTTTCTGTATTTGCTTCTTATGTAGTCATAAGTTGTAATTGCCTAGACTTGACTTTAGATACTTGTGTTTCATTTCTATTCCAGTTTAATACTTAGTATTATAACTTGACTTTCTATTCAATAGCAATGTTATTGTAGTTCTATTCGTTATTTTACACTGAGTCTTGTAGCATTAGTCTAAGGTCATAATTTTTGTATTCTTGTGTTACTCACTAGGTTTAGTCTATTAGTCGTTCCCGTTTATTTATCTCTTTATTTCTGTATTAGTTTGTTCATGTTGAATTTGGGCTTTCAATAAATTGCATAAGAACATCCTTGAGTCCTACTTGTTCCTGCCCGCCTGTCTGCCGCATCCTGTTACATGAAGACCATGGAATAAATTTGCATAAATTAACACTTTTCAGCAAAAATTTTACACTCTCAATAGACCTGGGTAGCAAAATGATAAGAACTCCACAAGACTATACCACAGTACGTTTGCCTTTGCGAGTTTGGTGGCTCCTATGGCTAAAAGAGCCATTTTTGTTGATATTAACCGGTTTAACGTTGCCTTTCTTGAGCAGCTGAATGTCACTCGGCAGGGAATCTCTTTCCACCAGAAAGTTGTTTACATTGCCACCGATGGCCCCTCACTTCGACAGAAATCAATCCCTCAATGAGCGAGCAAAAATACGAGAGGTAAACTGCATCATTTCCAGTACTCCCAACTTCTGATCAATTGCCTGGTTACTAAGCTACGAATGAACAAACCGAAACCGAAGCGTCCATGTTGTTTTATGTAAATTCGATTGAGAAACCGTCAACATATGAAAAATTATGGATTAAAACTACCAGAGAAAGATCAAATTTATGTCTAAGTCGGATTTTCATACCATTACAGAGCTAAAATTATAGGTAAGAGTTTTAGTATTCGCTGTTTAAAAGTTAGGTAGTTAATGTGCCGGTTCAATCGGAAACTTTCAGAGGAAACAATGATTGTACATAACTGACATCGTTCTTAAGACTCCACTTTCGATTTATTTTAATT
The DNA here is from genome assembly GCA_019787425.1 of Platygyra sinensis. NCBI lineage: Eukaryota > Metazoa > Cnidaria > Anthozoa > Scleractinia > Merulinidae > Platygyra > Platygyra sinensis. The sequence continues at coordinate 21,822 of JAHPZR010004530.1, forward strand.
TCTTCCAAATTTTTTTTCCAAAATCTGAGTTCCCAAACTTGGGGTGCGGCTTATCTGCGAGTGCAGCTTATACGCCATTGTTTACGGTGTAACGGTTGCGGTGAGTCAAACTTCAAGATGCGTCGCTTAGAGCGTGTCTGCTAATTTTTTGTTGGGACTATAATCTTACGGGTCGTCTGCGAGGTAGCAAGAATCACGGAAAACCAAGTTGATGGTTAACGGCGATTTCATACTTCAAATAGTAACGATCGTAACTGAAGTAACAATAAAACGAATTTCTAATCAATACACTTGAAATGCCGCGTAACATAAGATCAAAAGGGGCGTGTAACAATCTGTGAGTCTACATCGATAACGCGACAAAATAACAACGATAAACATAAATTGACATAAACAATCATTATAAACTACGCTAAAAACTATTCGAGATTGCATAACAAATATAAAGATGAACATTTGCGGCTGATTAACAGTCCAGAATAGCCTGGTCTTAAATGTGGGCATTCACGATTACTCTCCTCTTGAATCCAAGACAATTAAAACTGTATTATGTACAATTCTGTACATAATGTGCTTTCGCCCAAAATAGAACAAACTAAAATAAAACTACAAAAATCACTTACATATCAGTCCCGCTTGTGCCAAGGTTAGGAAAACAAAGAACAGCAAAGGTACAACTAGTCAAGGTGAAATCTTACCAAACTCTCTTAAAAGGACACTGAACTAAGCTTTTATATGCACGTGGTGACGCTAAAAAGTCCGATTACAAAACCAATAGAAAACAAGATAAACATTCGTAAACACTGTAACTAGGTTCGTTACCAAGAGCTAGGCACGCAATCAAGCTAATCAATAACTGATCTAATAAAATCGAGACTTTGTGTGGTAACCTCAACATACGGTATTTGTTATTTTCTAGTATTTGCGTATTTTTCATCGAGCTGTTAACATTTTTTGCTGGTTCTAGGGTTGTTAAAATTTCATCATGCCAAATTCTACAGCTGTAAACAGCGCCGATATTTTGTAACACAGAGAAAAATTTGAGATACCAACCTTGGACTAACATTAAAATTTTACTGGTATTTCATTGGTCTTTTATTGGTATTTTAAGAAAGAGTTCCAACATTGGATTTGTGAAATAATTACCAACACTGGAATCCCAAAATCACCTACCAACATTGGTAAAGCTAACTACCAACACTGGTAATTCATTTGAAATACCAACAATGGATTCTGATTTACCAACATTGGAAAGCTAATACAATACCAATACTGGGAACCATTAGTGTCCAACATTGGAATCTAAATATCACCTACCAGCTTTGGTAAAGCCAACTACCAACATTGGTATTGTATTTCAGATACCAACAATGGACTCTGATTCACCAACATTGGAAGTTTTATCTTCAAATACCAATAATGGGAAATCTTTGGTACCTAAATATCAACTACCAGCATTGCTCAAGCCAACTGCCAACATTGGTATTTCATTTGAAATACCAACAATGGATTCTGATTTACCAATACTGGAATACTTCATTAATTATAATATCAATACTGGGAAATCAAGGATCCAACATTGGCCTTCCAACTGGACTACCAACAAAAGACTCCAATTTACTAATAGTGGAAGGCTATAATATTTTTAAATACCAATACAGTATTGAAAACTCAAGCATCCAACATTGTTTGATTCTCGATTCCCTTTGTCTCTTATAAACCCTAATTATTCATGATCCATGAATAATTAGGGTTAAGAGACAAAGGAATTTCATTTTGACCTACAACATATACTTAAACCTTGATACTAACAACAAACTACACATTGCCAACATTGGCAACCACAAAATGATCTCTTCAACATTTGAAAGTAATTCAAACTTGCAATACAATTCAAGCAAAACAACACTTTGAACCTTTTATTTCATTAATGCTAATGTTACTACATGATTCCAGTAACAAAATGTATTTTAAAACTGCAGAAAATACCAAAACAATGGAAATTATTTAAAGTGAAAAATCTGAAAAAAACTAAGACAAGCTCACTAATAACTAATTTGAAATATAGGGCGCTTACCATTCGACCAAAATTTTGAAATTTTTGAAACGGGGACAAATGGTACGGAAATTTCCTGGGAAAAGTTCCAGAAAATCCAGAAATTTTTGAATTTCTAAAAAACGAACCATTCAACTGAAGATTCCGGAAATTCTGGGATGAAAGTCAAATGGAACGGAAATTTCCAGGAAAAATTTTTTCGAAAATTTGGGTATATACCTCACGAGGTTGTCCTCTTTTTCAGAATTTATGTAAATTCCCTATCTTTTACTCAGCGTTAGCTAGTTCTTTTGGCCGCGATCACAGCGAGTTGGACATCTCACGCAAGGATGACGGCGACGCGCATTTGATAAAAGAAACACTTAAGAACCTTTCTGCTTATATGTCAATAAATACTAGCTACAGCTAAATTGGTGAAGAAAGCGTTTTATAAAAATGGTTCCCCTGTGGTCTACTTGTTTGTTTTGCATAAGTTGGCTGGGAAATGTACAAAGATTTAGAACGTGTGCAGAACCATAGTACGACTCATTAAACCCCTTTGTTTCGTGAGGTTTCTGCTGCCATTGTGGTTTGTGCAAGATCTCTGCTGTGGTGGTCTAATAAAAGTCACGATGTTGACTTATCAGTGTTCTGTTTGCTTTTATATAGTGGTTTGAACGTAGAAGTCATTGAAAAATTCCAAGCAAACAATTATCGTCTTCCACACTGGAAAAAGACTGTACCATTTGCCCCTGGAAATGTCCGGAAATTCCCCCTGGAATTTTTGGTCAAATGGTAAGCGCCCATGGTCTCTGTTAAGATTTCATTGTAAACTGTATAATTCATTTAACAGTCCTCAGAACAAAAGTCGTGTTTTGCTAATATCAAAAGAGAAGCTGCAGATTCGAAACATTTAACAAAAATTATTGTCTCTCTGCTTTTGCCCTTTTTCACATTGACATTTTAGTGGCTAACCAGTGAAAAAGCCACTGGAAGTGGGATGAACAGATTGTTAATCATGATCAGTTGCAGGTGATCCCTGTGAATTAGAATCAATGGAAGAATCTTGACAAATAGGTCTGATAACCTTAAGCTCACACCTTTTGAGCTTTTTAAAGTTAATAGGGTCAGCTTCTGACTCCAAGTACCCTTGTAAGAACAGTTGTTTTGCTATGCGAGTTACCAAATCTTTCTTTCCCTTAGACTGATACCTCACTCCTAACTGTTTTGCAATAGGAATTAAATGAGCTTTCACACTAAGGTTCTGTAAGGAGCTACATTCAAAGGCTGTTACGACTGCTATTTGGGCACTTTTCTGGCTGATACCTTCAACTGAAGAAGAAGGCTCGTTTTCAGTTATCTGTTCATCAGAGATCTCTTCTGTGTCAGAATCTCTAAATGGCACACAGATAATTACATTAGTTTAACTTGCATGCAAACATCACCTGAAGTAAATGAATTCATTAACCTAGGCACTGCTCCTTGTCCATACTCTAAATACTTGTAACTTATTGAAATTTTAATTAATAATGGTCACCGTTTTTAAAATATAATTGAAGAAACAGCCAGAACATTTGGGTGGGGTTGTTGGTTTTTTTTGCCCTACTTTGCTATAATTATTATTATTTTACTTTTACTTGAATTAGTTCTTACCAGAGGTGCTAGCTAGAGGTAACACTGTGCTGGATGGACATTCTTACCCTTGCACGCTTGGCAGGTGTGTGCTCAATCTACAATCATCATACAAAATAATTAATTTTAGTGATATTGTGTTTCCTTGAAGAGAAAAAGAATATACTCATAATTATTCCCTTACCATTTAAATCTTCATCACCTTTATAAAATAATGACCTCATTTCACGGAGCAGACAAAAGAAACAATAACTCCTTGCTATTTGTTTGAGGAAATATAGTTCATTAAAAGGAAATGACCTCAGTCCTGTAATGTATTGTGGCATCAAAGAATCAAAGGTACAAAAGAAAGGGTTATCTACCTCATAATTATATCCATTTGTGATCCGTGGGTTTTTTTCCTGAGCCCACTGAATAATGTGGGCTCTGATGGCATCTGAAAGGTATAACAGTTATAATGTTAATAAACTTCTAAATCATATGCAAACAATTTACATATTTCAGATTTGAATTTTCAAAGGGCGCCGGATAATGCTTTCCTGTGGATAAGTGTTCAAAAAACAAACAATTCGTTGGATAGTGATTTCTTGGCCGGGAGATAGCATTACCCACCTTTCGAAACAACTCAGGCCAGATGTTTTCAATTTAAAGAAACAGTAGCCCAGGGAATACCACTTTTGTCACACCCTTCAATAGCTGCCCTGGCTGGGATAGACCAAAACAAATTAATGCCACTATTTAAAATTCACACAGTACAACAAAGTCAAGTTGTGTGGGGTAAAATGTCACAGCACTTACATCTGGGCCGAACTACCTACAATAAGGTGGTTTTACATGCATGTTAGACCTACCATATCCAAAGCCTATTTCTGGGATTGCACACGTTTCCAGCAGGTTAGTACTTAGTTCCTCTAGTTGCAGTCTGTTTTTATCAGTGCTTTTGAAATAGATTTTTTCATTTCCTGTCCACAGCTTGTTGGTCTCCCTAATTATGATAGCAGTTCTAACACAAACAAACAAGCAAAAACAGAACTGCCACTATTAGTTCAAGGCATTAGGCAGACACCAAGGCACCTAAAATTAAATGGATTGATGTTTTAAGACAATGGGTGGAATAATATTTATTTTGCGATATCACTTGAATTATTGCACCATGCATAAACAGTGTTGCAGTCATTTAGGGCAAGGTTTCATGCCCATCTTCTTTAAGAGTGACTCAGTGTTCCAGATAAGCGAGGGGGTCTCAGTTCAAAAACCCGACAAGGTCACCTACATGACCCTACAAACTGGTAGAAATAGAGGGAATAGGCTCGATTTCCTCCGCTCTCTCGAGCGCGGGCGTCTTACCCTGGTAATCGAGCCTATAGTGGGAGTTGACCAGTTGGAATTCGTTATTGACACCCAACCTTCAGAGCCTTGAAAACGTATCTGGAATCCTGGTGACTATAAGAGTTAAAACTCCCCAACAACTGGTTTTCTCTAGATACCAAGTTTTTTTTTGCTGCCTACTTGAAAACGATTTAGAGACAGCCCTGTGTCATATGACAAAATGTGAACCCTTTGCTGAACTCAATAGGAATGCTTATACTCAGTTTTTGCTCATGGATGAATAACATCCACGAGCGTAGTGGACATTCCAATGGCGATCACTCACTCACTCGATTCTGATTAATTTATTCATTAAAGTTGAATTAAACACTTTTTCACCTACCTCCCCCGCTAAGTATTGTTTTTGTGCCAAACACTTCTTAGTGTATGTTTGGCTTGTTTATCAGGGTACTAGAGAGGGGTATATTTTTGTGCAACAAAATGGCAGAACTCGTCACGGAGGTCGAAGAGTCGGTCAAGATGGTTTTTCGTTCGATCTGTATACAGGAATTTCTTCGTGGGTTGAAAATCGCGAATGTGTTACGCTAACTAAGGAACACTAGCTGCTACAAATCGACGTCGCAATCCTAAATGGAAATCAGTTAAAAGCTACAATAGCTATCGACAGCAGACCGGAGGAGGGATGAAATGCGGAATGCCGCACGGTGTCATCTGAAAGCTAAGGTATGGTTGTTTATTTCTTTAAAAATGTGCTATAAGAGCACTTTTGAGTACTAGTAATATAGATTCTTTTGCTCGGAAACTGCTCGATTCCAAAAATAGTCGCATGACAAAGCACATGTTTTTCTAATCGTTCGCCATTTCTTGTCATAATTTGTTGGTTGTTTTTGCGGAGTTGACCTCTCTCTGTTCAGTTGGCAATCATATTATCGGTGTTATGGATGTCGTTTGGTCTGAAAATGCTGATAAGAAGTCTTTTGTATAATTGTGAACAAAAGCATTATGGCAACCCTCGACTGGCCGGGGTAATTTTAATCAGGTGAAGCAAATGAATGTACAAACTGAATAGTTAGTTTTAACTCAACCAATTCCAAATATGTCATTGGTATCTATCGCTCAAAATCTAAAGTTGCAATTTGAAAGTTAATTGATGCTCTAACTCCTCTGAAGTCACACGTATTTACAGAACTTACAATTCTAACTCTACTGCTTGGGAATCTCAAATATATTGATCTAATGCAGAAAAATACAGAACAAAAGGCTCTAACAAAATATGTTATAACAGACAAAGGATCACTCAGTCGAACATTGCGTACAATCAGCAAGTACCCTGGAGTCTTACTAATAGTGATCATAAGTCTATTTATATTTCCATGAAAGCTGTTTGAATATTTGTTTACAATTTTCACTGTTTATCACATGAAATCATTTCATATTTAATTTAGCTGAATATGAAACTTTCCATGCCAAATAAACATCTAAATGTATTAAACAGCTATTTGAATCACATAGAGAAAACAGTCAACATTTATTTGTAGAAACAAAGAATGCTTTGAATTCCCTGTGTTTTAATGTTCCTAAATTCGAGTTACTAATCCTCATAAAGATTCAAAATTATATGTTACTCTACCAAAATTTCCAGAAGCATGACATAAGAATAAATGTTTCAGGTTAAAGGAACTATTTCAAGTCCTGACTATTTCTTGAGGAAGCATGCCATTTATAACTGTGATTTTCTTTCATAAACCCTTTCCTGTGTTGAACTGAATATCAGGCAATAAATATCACGAAATAAAAAACAATAAATATCACTTCAATGTAGTACACCACAATTAGGTAAGTAGCTTATTTTGTTTTAAGGTTGAGGAAGGGGGAGATGAAAGGGCAGCATATTAAAGATATACTGTATTATTTTTCTGCATTCATTTTCATACCTTATGCCTTAAAATTTGTGACTATTATCTTTATTGTGTATTGCAGGTAAAGCAAGTTGTACTATTGTATTGTACATATGCCAAGAGATGAACACTGCAGTAACAACTATAGTATAATATGAAAGTGACAGTGAGCAGCACCATCACTGATACTATATGTGTTTATATCAACTGCCAGAAATAATATCACAACACTTGAAGGAACTGGCTTAAACACAAGTCTGAAGACTTCATGGAAGTAATCTGAGAATTATAGATAGATGTGGAATACTCCTGCTTACAAAGAGAATAAGATGCTTTCAACCCTTGTGTGCACTTGAGCTGTTGAAACAGATTCTTTGCAAAAGACATTGGTTACAAGCATATAAAATGTCTCTCGAAACTGCACATAACATTTATTACATAATTGGAAACACTTTGGAACTTCATCCCTGTAGGTTGCTTAAAGTCAAGAATGTCAACAAGTGAGATCCACCTGAACTCACTATATTGCATCAAATCTTAACTCGGAAATGAACCCACATGTATAGCTTTACAGTGGAATTCAAAAATACAACTTAACTTAAAATTAGCAGCTCCATATAATGTTCATATACATGTAAAGTAATACCAGTCCTTTATATTAGGACTATAATCAAATAAAACGACTGAACCTCGTCATAAGGAAAACAAAAATAGGATTTTGTTAATTTTTTTCTATTAATTAAGTACAAATCTTGCAATGTTTATTTGAAGTATAACTTATCCTAACTGTTCCAGCTTATACCTGTTAAATTTTCATTCAAGTCTTAAAATGATTCTTATCTTGCTGTACTTCTACTACATTTGTGTCGTGCTGCTGTAAACTAAAGATTATGTTACTTATACCTCTGCAAAAATGTATAATCTGCATATATGGGAAACTGTTGGCTTAAATGTCTTCTCTTAGCTTTTATGTGCCACTGTACATTATAGTAGTCAGAATTTCAGTGGACTTCATAAGAAAGAAAATGTTCCTAATAGAAGCAGTGTTCATCTTGATTTGTTTTTGTGCTCTGTTGAAGTTTATTTCAAATATGTAATACATAACTATTTATTATAAAATGATTTTACCAGAGAATGAATTCAGCCACCTAAAGGGTGTCAATAACCAACCATATTTGGACGTCAGAACCTCTGCGTATTTGACCAAAAGATTTTTATTTTCCTGTATTTCACTCTTCTTTTTACTCAACTACGTTTCAGTTCTACATTCATCCAATAGGCCATTTCCGAGTTGTATTTTGCCTCTGTCAAAATGAGTCTAAATGCGAAACCATTCATATGATTTGCACCTACAGATTCATTTCACGATGATCAAACTCATTTTTATATGAAAAGGTTTCACACAAAGACTGGTTTTGAAACAGAGG
>JAHPZR010004531.1:2500-72500 GCA_019787425.1 Platygyra sinensis
GGAGAGTTGTATTAAGACAAATATTAGTTGGTGAGCTTATGAAGTTCTTTTTTGATAGCCTAGATAAAAAGAGGATGTGCGAAGAAACCAGCACCATATGTGGTGCGAGGTCTCCCTCAATTTTAAGACCTTTTAAGGATAATTATGATAAAAAGTCAACATATTGGCTGCTTAGCCGGTGAAAAACACGAGTTGTGTGTAAATTATACTAAAAACCGAGTAGTTTCGGTGTTTTGACATAAAGCAGTCAGATACACGCACAGGAACTGACGTCATGCTACTCTGCAACACTTGTGACCGTCAAACCCGCGGGCTCAGTCATTCCTTGAAGTTCTCAAAAGGTTTCTTGTTTCCTCTAGTGACTGGTTTGTAGAAAATAATAGTATTTGCCAGAGAAGACGTCAAACGTACAAACTTTCAGCCTCGTTCCCAGGGAGAGGGAAGACCTTGGAAACGAGGCTGAAGACTTAACTGTTAGTTGAAAGAGGCAATTGGATATTATAGAAAAAAGTTATGGATTGCGGCAAGAACTGATTGAAGCACCAGTTCTGAGATAATTGAGGGAGCCTTACATGTAGTGATTGTGGGGCTAAATGAGATAGCTCGTACTTCTTGTTTCTATAATTTTAAGAATGAAAATATGGGATAAATATTAACTGTATGAGTAAGTATTTAAGTTAAACGTTACAGGTTGTGTTTGATGGTCATGATTAGGTATGTAGGAAGTATCTCATTTACAATCTTGGACAATAAGGTTTGGGCATGAATAAATTGATGATTGGTAACTTGTAAACTAATGCTCGTTGCTCTTTTACGGCATTAAGTGGCATGTACAAGTTGCTAAGTATCCAGAATTTATTGTCCAAGGTTACAGTCCCGACATTCTGTTATTCACCGTATCAGCTGGGCTTCTCTGTGAGGTCGATCGTGGCCTCGTTGTCATGTGGTTATTTGATCATTTTGACCGTTATTCCCGGATGTTAATAATACGTAAATAAAACTAAGTAAAACTTAGGATAAAAAAGAATTAATTTGTTGTGGTTGTAAGAAATAATAAAGACACATGATTTCTCGTTTCTTTTTATGGCATTGTTGACTTGTTTACCCTGACCTTACGTCATCAGCCTTCGCTCTATTCCTGGTTTTCACGACGACACGTACGCGTTGAAAGTTCCCTTTTTTCCGATTCCAGACCTCGAACTGTAAAAAAGAGATGAAGAACTTAGGCGTGCTTTTACTTACAGCAGAGCGTTCTCACTTAACAAAAGCATAAGGGCAAGAACAAGAAGAACAAAAAACTTTTTCTTTTTTTTTTTTTTTTTTGCAATGACATTTATTAACACTTAAACTCACTTAATTACAAATCTCTGTTTTAGTTTTTAGTTACAAAAAAAAATAAATACATAAATAAAAAAAAAATAAATAAATAAAAAAACATTACTTTTTACAATACATACTACTTTACGATGACTACATTACTTTAACAATGCTGACAACGTTGCAATGACTATATTAATTCTAAAAAATACAACAAACAACAGAAAAACAAACTAAAGCGAATACGTCTATTTTAGTAAGATGACGCGGAATTTGTTGGAACAGAAGTGAATCAATGGATTACAACAGATTGCCGTATATAGATAAAAATTGATGTGATTTGTTTGCGGCTGTATGACTTTGTTTTAAAATCTCTAGGTGGTTTTGGAGGCGGAGAAGAAAGCTGTCAAAAGAAAGCTTGCCGTCGCATGAACTGGTAGCGAAAATGTGATATTTAGCGAGGAGGAGAGTGACATTTAGTGCCTGCTTGTTTTTGATATTGTTATGATACCCATAGAGAACGACGCATTCGGTCAACGTGATAGCTTGTTTAAATTTTAGGAGCCACCAGCTGGTGAATTCTTTCCAAAAAACGGTAGATTCAGTACAGTGGAACAGCAAGTGGTTAATTGTTTGCTTTTCAGTTTTGCATAATGTGCAAGTGTCGCTTTCAATAATTCCAGCTCGAAAAAGGCTTGAATTAGTTGGTAAAATATGGTGAGTGATGTTGTACTGAAAGGCAATTAGTTTAGAGTCTTTGGTTATCAAGAAAGGAAATGTATACACTTTGTGAATATTTTCTTTGGTGAAACCATAATTTAATATTCTGTTCTCTGATGTAGGTGGACTTATTGCTTTGTTCAGAAGAAAAGAGTAGGCGGTTCGTGTTGATGGGGGGTCTTGGAGTGGAACAAGGGTTGAATTTACCGTTTGGGAAAAGTTGTTTTGATTTCTTAATATCTTTTTCCATTCTGTTGGAATGGATGTGATGAGGCCATAGTAAAGTGTGAAAGGAATATTAATGTTCACTTTCTGTTTGAGTTCGTCAAAAGAGAGAAACGTGTTGTTCTCATTAAGGAGATGTTTAATCGAAATGACCTGAGCTTGGAATAAAGGCTTGTAGAATAATGGCTTTCCTCCAATTAGGATACGACTGTTATTCCAGATTATTTCAGAACAAAAACTTGTTGGCGTACTTAATTTAATCGTTATTGTGCTTATATGTCGTAGTGAAAACCAAGTTTACGGTTGGCCCTTACAACCGTATATTTTTTTGAGATATTTCGAAGTTTCTGAGATATTTAGAAACTTTAAGAAAATTTTAAGACATTTAGAAAATTATGGGGTTTTAAGAAAAATTTATAGCTTTTTTTGGCTGTTTTCTAGCTTTTCCTCTCTATTTTCTTGACAGAATACTCAGTTCACGTCTATATTCTATGCTAGAGACAATCTAGTTCAGTGGTTTCCCACTTGACACTTTGCATCCATGTGTTTTAAAAGTTGCTTTTTTTTTCAAAATACCAGTGTAGACAATCTCTGACATACTTTCAAGCTCCCGCGGGGGGAAATTTTGGCCTAAGGGATTCAAAATCGGCTTATTTTTAAAACAAAGGTACGAGATATTTCGAGATATTTACAGCATTTTTCTAGATAGTTAGAAACTTTTTGGGACAGTTAGTCATTTTTTTGAGAATTTCCATAAGGATACTTAGGGGATTGTACGTGATATTTGTGTAAAGGCCTAGCTTGAAATGAGCACCACTCCACTTTGCGCGATTCAAGTATTCCGTGCTGCTGTGCTCGTGCATTTCCCGGCATGTCGAAACGCATTGAGGTGTATGTGCAGCCAAGGCGCTGCATCCAAGATGGCAACCACGCCGGAAATCACATGGCACTTTATTTGCACGATTCGTATGCCATCATTTTTGAAAGCAATGTAGAGCGACTTTTAACAAAAGGCTTGGTTTAGGAAAGCGAGTTGTTACTCGCGATGCGGTGCTCGCGGAATGCATGGCAGTATTGGTCCCTGCGAGTATGAATTGACTGATGTAACAGTAGTGTATGAGAACAAATTAATTTGAACGTTCATCATCATCATTTATTTGCCTTTAAATATAACAAAAATTAAAAATACAGCATGCAGGTTGTTAGGCGAACAGACCTCAGGAAACCACCAGGCTTATAGGAGAGGCCGCCTCGACACCACAATATTAAATGAGATAAAGGCTGCGAAGGAGTGCGACAGAAACTAACTCAGAAACTATTTTAGTAAAAACTCTAGCACTTTGTTCTTAAAGGTAGAAAAGCTTGACAAATTAGTAATAGAGGCAGGAAGACAGTTCCAGACCCTAGGTCCTTGGTAGAGAATTGTGAATTTCTTGATGTTCGTGCGACAGGAATGCACGCGATAATTTCCACTTATGTCCAGGATTGAACGCAGTTACAAATTTTGCAAATTTTGCGATTTTTCGTTAAACTCTACAAGATATACAAAAATCTGCTGCCTCAACGATTTTTCGGTACGTTGTGCTGAAATTTACAATTTTATGCTAATCGACCAGCAAGCACCGGCTTGCGGATTTTACAAAATTTACAAAATTTACGATTTTTTGCTACCTTCACGATTTTTCAATAAGTCATTGTGAAATTTGCGATTTTTTGCACTTCTTTGTAATGCAAATTCCACCTACTAGTGCCGACCTGCGGATTTTACAAAATTTGCGATTTTTCGCAGTTAACATAACACAAAAGGACCGCCAAAGACGACAAGCATGTTTTTGTTCTCTCTGGAACGATTTAGCGGGATGAAAATATATTATTACCGCATACATGTAACACACAAAACAAGATAACAAGCTGTATGTTTCTCTCGTTCTAAGGCATTTGTTGTTGACCGAGTATCGTATTAAAAAACGGGTTAAGGGGAAAGTGAGACCAAGTGAGCGGAATGATATGAAATTAACATAACAGAAGCAAAACATAACACGAGATAAGCGTTTCTTGTTGCCTGAGTATTTATTCTACCTTCTACTAAGCGCGCGTGTCCATGAAAAGATAAAGCGAGAGGAGAATATTCCATTCCACTGAACACACCTTTTATTAGCCGTGTAGCGAAGCACTCATTCAACAAGTAACTTATTCTAAAACGCTATCAGCGATATTTTAGCGCACGCCTGTCTCTTTCACAGTTTTCGTAAATTTCGTAGTTTTCGCAATTTTCGTAACTTTCGATGGGCCTTCCTGCAACCCTGTGAATAAATTTCGTTGATTTTGTAAGTGGTATGGTGAATTATCGTAAATTTCGCAGTTTTCGCAAATTTCGTAATTTCCGTGACTTTCGATGGGCCTTCCCTGCAACCCTTTGAATATATTTCGTTGATTTTGTAAGTGGTACTGCGAATTATCGTAAATTTCGCAGTTTTCTTAAATTTTGTAGTTTTCGCAATTTTCGTAACTTTCGATGGGCCTTCCTGCAACCCTGTGAATAAATTTCGTTGATTTTGTAAGTGGTATTGCGAATTATCGTAAATTTCGCAGTTTTCGTAAATTTCGTTATTTTTGCAATTTTCGTAACTTTCGATGGGCCTTCCTGCAACCCTGTGAATAAATTTCGTTGATTTTGTAAGTGGTATGGTGAATTATCGTAAATTTCGCAGTTTTCGCAAATTTCGTAATTTTCGTGACTTTCGATGGTTCTTCCCTGCAACCCTTTGAATATATTTCATTGATTTTGTAAGTGGTATTGCGAATTATTGTAAATTTCGCAGTTTTTGTAAATTTCGTAATTTTCGCATTTTCGTAACTTCGATGGGCCTTCCCTGCAACCCTTTGAATAAATTTCGTTGATTTTGTAAGTGGTATTGTAAATTATCGTGAATTTCGCAGTTTTCGCAAATTTCGTGGTATTGTAAATTATCGTAAATTTCGCGGTTTTCGCAAATTTCGTAATTTTCGTGACTTTCGATGGGCCTTCCCTGCAACCCCTTGAATATATTTCGTTGATTTTGTAAGTGGTATTGCGAATTATTGTAAATTTCGCAGTTTTCGTAATTTTTCGCAATTTTCGTAACTTTGGACAGGGCTTCCCTGCAACCTTTTGAATAAATTTTGTTGATTTTGTAAGTGGTATGGCGAATTTTTGTAAATTTCGCAGTTTTCGTAGCTGCGTTCAATCCTGGACATTACTCATAATTTCCAGCTGTTCTCGTGTCATATCTATAGACTTGACTGTCTGTCATAAACAGATTGAGGAAAAGTGGAGGCAGTAGATTATTGTGGTAGCGGGACATGAATTTAGCAATATCAAGGGTATTGATTTGGAAGATGTCTAAAATTTCCCAATACCTCCCTAAAATTTTCAACCCGTCTATAATGACTGATTTTATTTCATTGTGTTTGTCTTTTGTTCATCAAAACCATTTGGCGTGTTAACACGATTGTTCACTATTTTTCCAGCTCTTTTATCGAATTTATTAAGATAATTAAGATAATTAAGATAAAAACTCAGGACACCAAAAGGTGATCGTTTGTCACATTTACAAGGTTTTTAGATGAGAGATTAATTGAGTAAACTATTAGTCGAATAATAAAAAAAAATTTATGAGTGTACCAAGGATATCGCATTTATGAATTAGTTACAAGACGTGTTTCCACTAGAACTAAACAATTGGTTCATGCTTTTAGCTGTGCGTATATCGAGTTATGGAGGCATGCGGGAAGTTTTGAGAGCACTCAAGAAGCGTAAGAGTTGCGCCAGGCGATAGCTTGTTGAGTGCTCTCCAAACTTCCCAAATGCATCCATAACTCGATATACGCCGGCACAGCTAAAAGCATGAACCAATTCTCTTACAGCATATTGGGCGCCAAAACATGTTTTATTTGTGATTGACTACAAAGTTCTCACAATGCATGGTGAAGAAAAACAAAGGATCATCACGGGATCCTGACACGCCACATGCAATCGGTTGAGTAACAGTTGCAGCTAAACTGAAACTATACACGTCATGTTACGATATACGGACGGTCGTGCATACATACAGAGATTTCGTTCATGATGGCTCAACAGCAATTCACCGTAAGGAAAAAGATGGCGACTGGTATACATTTAACACTTAATGACTGGTCTCGAGGGGAACAGTGAGGTTTATTTCCCGAGAATCTCAATGTTTTCGAGGGAAACAAAATTCACTGTTCCCCAAGAGACCAGTCATTAAGTGATTTGTTATATAGCAAAACAAAACAGAAGCAACTTTTGAAAAACGCAGTGAGATTCCAGCGACAACATCAGGCCACCTCTGCATGATTACGTGCAACAGTGGTCAACATTTCGCGGGTAACAGTGAACTGTTTCCCGTTTGACGTCATAGTTTTCGCAACGTTGCCCACTCATGGCATTTGGCGGGAAACAGTTTCATTATTAGATGTCATGTGACCATGAGCTAGCCAATGAGTGGGCGCGCTGTGGCGGGAAAAAACGCCAGCTATATAACAATTACCTTTAAGGCGGGGGTACACATGAATTTAAGTGAAATTTTGGTAAGTTTAAATACAGGTTGAAAGCGGAAAAAAGGGTTATGGAACACCACCAGAATGTTGCCCGACCGCACAATGGCACCCCAGGTTGTTGGGCAACTGTTTGGAGTGTATCTACCAATTTTTAACTTCAAACTCTAATTTTAAAACAACACCAAATCTTCAAAATTTCCTATTTCCATAAATTTTACTAATCCTTTGAGAAAAACTATTTATCTCCAAATATACCTAAAAATCCCCCAAAAATTTACAAACCGACCCAAAACATAGATATGTGAAATGAGCATAGAGATTCTTGATTGCTTGAAACGTAAACGAGAAATTTGCATTAAAAACACAATACCCAGCCAAAACACGGCTTTCATGTGGATCCCCACCTCAATGCCGCTTTGCGCACAAAAACTCTAAAAGAGCGTAAAAAAAACACAAAGAAAAATTGTAAGCCATTCAAACGACAAGAGCAATGCTGTTACTACAGGAACGACTGCCGTTAAGCCATATCTTTCTATATGCCCAGTGGAATTAGTTTGGTTCGCAAGGTATTGTGGTAAAATGTACAGCCGCCATCTTTTTTCTTACCGTGGACTAGGTAGGACTAGCGCGCGTGTTATGTTGTAATGTTCTTTAGAAATTAACTATTCCGCAAGAGAAAATGAGTCTCTTGCTATTCATAGTCTCTTGCTATTCCGGTAATGCAAGATCCAGTCACTTATTTTTTACTCCTTAGGGTAATATATAAAGCACGAAATACCATGTTTGACCATACTTTCAAAACCGACGCGCAGCGTAATGGGGCCGGCCAAATACGGGCTTGAGTGCTGGATGTATCTTCTCAATCCAAGGAGAAAATAGAGAAATAAAATCGTAAAAATCCATGCTAATTGAGATCAGATCTCCAAACACCATCACGGTCTTGATTTCCTTTCTTTAACACTGATGAACTATTAATGAGTTTGAGAAAAACATGTCACAGAATTTGCGGTGTAATGTCAATTTATTACAACTTATATATTAACAGATTAACTCAGTCCACCAGGGATTGAACCAGAAATATTGCTGATTGACCCACCGACTTAGCCCTGTATGGACAGTGTAGATTTTTTTAACACTTAAAAACAAATTAACCTACATACAGAACGTTACAGAACTTTCGATTGGTGAGTGAACCCAGTCCTCCAACTCTTCAGCGTCAAAGAGAGTGAGATCTGGGTGCGACTGTCCTTTATATTCTGAATGTTATTTTACCAAGAAAAAATTTAGTTGGATGCTACATTATCTAAACAGAAAATTGTACAGAGTTAGTATTTTTAAGATAACTGCCGACAGGCACCATAAGCAAATTTACGATCAGAATTTAACCTACACTGTCACTTATCCCATCGCTGGCAGCTGCCAGTGTTAACAGTCTTCACAAAATGGTTTCGAGATTACAAAGTCAGATGTAAAATCCATCATCGTAAAGTTCTGAAAGCAAACTTTCTCTAATGCGATTCAAATATTGAATTAAGTGTGAGCCAACCTGGGCTAACCTGAACCCTTTGTCCTTTTAGTAAAAACAAAACTAATAAAAAACTAAACAGATCTATAATATATCAGTGTATTTTAAATATAAAAATAAGTACCCTATAAATTCAATCTTCCACGTGGTTATTTTAATACTATATCTGGACGATACCTCTTAAACTCACTTAGTATAGCTCAATGTTTTTTGGCAAGATCTTTTTCGCGGCCAGCGCCTCGTAGTATGGCATACATTCTTCCACAACAGCTGCTACTTCAGGCGGCAGGTCTTCCACGTCAAAGGCCGTGCAGGCTCGAGACCTGTTCTTCTTCACTCTTGGTTTGAATCCTGAACTCTTCAGGGCATCTTCGTGCCACCCAGCCCAGGTGTCCCACTCTGGCACAGGACCCGGTTCCCACGAAGTCATGTTTTCTTCATACTCCAGACCAACTGCTTCACAGTAGCTCTGAAGGATTTCGTTTGGATAATCCAGAAGATCGTCTGCATCAACAACAACGGGATTTCTGTGGATATTTCTCTCGACGAATTCGTACAATTCCAACATCTGGCGAAATCCCGCTTCCGCGGGATCGAAGTAATCCCATCCCGTAAGCTTCGGGTTCGTGGAGGCCTTGTAGAGAGAGTAAACGGCTTTTAGAGGATGACGGATCAGGAAGGAGTGTTGAAAGTTTTTAAATCCCTCTTCAGTGAAAATATGCATCTTGTTTTCCACGCAGTAAGCCATCTCCTTTGAGAACAAGAAATCTCTCCCATCATACTCTTTTTGAAGGATTTTGCTAATGGAGCGGTATGTAGCTTGATGATTCGTCTCTTGTGAGGCGTATCTTGGACTTTGTTTCTCTGGGCCGAAGTAGTAGGCTTTTGAATATGGTTCGTGAAAGATTTTCGAGTTCTTGAGAGTCATGATCGATCTCTCAAACGCTGTCGAGACGCAACGCGGAGCCGTCCAAAGAATTATTCTATTTTTTGACATCTTGTAAAGACTGTATCAACGCTGAACAGTAGGAGCGAAATTGATATAACCACTTCAGATACTTATTTTCCCGCTTGTCTGTGTAATAAGCTTGTTCCAGCTGACCACCAAGGCTTCTTCTGTGTCCGATTCTCTCTTAACAAATGTGAGACTAGTCTTCTTTGTGTTCAGAAGTCTGCTTTACTATCGATGGATCTGAAATCGGTCTGGGCGTTGATTCAATCCCGCGGTTTTTATAGCCTTGTGACCCGCTGCTTGCACTGTGTCAAAGGTGTGAAGTATGCTCCCCACGCACTGCCAACTTGAACGTACTCCAAAGAAACAGGTGTACGCTTACGAAAGCAATTTCCTTACCTTCATGAAGAAAAAACTGAATGCAACAATTCGCGAAACAATCACATCGGGAAAGTCAAAGTGCAGTCCAAAAACTCAATTAAGAGACACTCTTTCAATTATGACTCGAGCTACTGAGAATAAATGGAGTACTTTAAAGTTTAATGAGAAACCTAAGCTTGCCTGTTTTTGCAATATTAAACTTGCTATGTTTATCCAGTGAATTGCGGTATTAAAAGATCATTTATAGCGGTTTTTATCTAGCTTAGTGGATAAATGAACATCTGTGTTCTACCCACAAAGGAAGCCATGTTAAGTTCTGTGACGTCACGTGCATGTTAAAATCCGTATGAGTAAAAATTTCTTGCGGGGTGATTTGCGCGCACGAGCTGCTCTTAAACTGGGCGATTTTTATTCCAAAAATCAGAATGAAAGATACATTTGTTGGAAATTCGCTGCTCAATGTTAGTCAAGAAAAAGGAAAGTTCTAAAGCTACGTTTATAAACGTAATTATCAAGAGAATCGATAACATTTTTAACGCGGTTTTTAGATCAACTGACCGTGAGAATTGGACCATCTGATTAATAATCAAATTGCACCTCAGAAAGTGACGTATATAAATAAAAGAAAGATCAGTATATCAGCAGAAAACAATATTGGTGTTTTCTTGCCTTACGTACATGAATTGTTTCATGTAAATTTGGTGACAGATTTGCTATGGATGGACATCAATATACGTGTATAATTTTCAAAGTATTGGTTTTTATTTATCAAGTATATATTTTTGGGGTCAACAATCTGGACAAAACACATTAAACGAAATGGGGTTGAATGGGGCAATGTGTATGTTTAGACTCATTAATAATTCGTCATGACCGTGACGGATGTTTGGATATCTGATCTTAATTAGCAAAGATTTTTGCTGTTGTATTTCTCCGTTTTCTCCTTAGTTCTGGTTTCGATTGAGAAGATAATATCAAACACTCGAGACCGTGTCTGACCACATTATAACTAAACACCTCGAAGTTATTAAAAAATTCTCGGCTGCGCGTCGTGTTTCAACTCCCATTCGGTGTTTGGAAATGTCCTCAAACACGGTATTCATGTTTGATGTATTATTTGAAATACTCTTTGCTTCCTTCTCTGATTTTTTTTTGACAAATCATTCACTAAGTATCAAGATTGCGTGTTTGTGATCAAGCTATATGAAAAAGAAACCCTCTTTTTGACCTATTTTTAATGGCATTAAACAAGATTGGTAAAAACAAAAGAAAAAATACCCTTGACAGCGAAGCAAATAAGAATGCTACGAGGCCCGCGTCACTGCATCCAACTATTATCACATTCTAGATTATTCCGTATCCGTCTTCTTAGTGGGCTATTTTTCAAAGTCCTTCACTAGTTTCAACACCTGTTTGGAATTTCGCTTTTTTTCTTCCGTTTCTTAATGGTTTATTTTCGACATAGGGGGCATTAAAAGACGTAAAGTGTGATAATCGGTTTAATAACGTTTAAGATAACAACTGCCATAACACTATGAAGTAACTGGCATAACAACATCTCCTGATGATCGGCGGCGAACAGACTGACAGTGAGGCACTGTCGGTTTTTTTTAGGGGGGGGGGGGCACTGTCTATCTACTGATACGCAGTAATTTCGAAGAACGGTAGAGGGAATCACAGGAATGATAGCCCAGATATGCTTTGGTTAAGGTTATTTTCGCAATCGTGCCATTCTAACTTATCTTCATTGATCATTATTGCGCGAATCTGATTTGATTTGACTTCATTCTCGTCTCCGAGCGAGGGCCCTGGAAACGAGAATGATTTGAACTCGACACATTAATCATGCCGCGGTCGACCAATCAGAAGATAGATTAAACCGCCACGACAATTGCCGTTTGAGTCCACCTAACTTTGGTTTACTTATCTCCCTTCCGATTGGTTCTGTCGTCACGCACTAACACTACGCAACTTATACCGAGTAGAAATTACGCATTCCTCTGATTCGCATTGCTGAAAGATGAGGGATGAGCCAGTGATTCTTTTTATACGTCGTGAGCCTGGGAGCGGAACCAAGATAAAAAACTGAATTGAAACTTCGAATATAATCTTAGCCTTGACCGTCCATTTTAATTAAGGACACTTGCCGATTGTTTGGGAACAATATTTAATAAAAAAGATATGCATCAAACATATTTTCTCGTGCTTGGCGGCGGTTTACAAGTTCGATTTCCGATCGGCTTCAGTAAATTCTTTAATTTTACCAATTTGATGATATCTACAGTCATTGGTATAACACCAAGAAAAGCTATTTTAATATCTCCTCCTAAATCTGACTTTAAAATCATTTTGCACAGCAAAGCAGTTAGAATTTAATTTCTCGTATAATTTCCGAGTCATTTTGCCCCTGTGTCAAAACAGGAGCCCATTACTAGGAGCCTGCAACTCCTACAATAAGCCAAACAACGGCATTTTTACAGACCAGTCTATTTTTAGATATTTTTCCCGCGAAATAGGTCAGTTCCAGTCTACATGAGCACGCCTCGGTAAGGATAAAACAATGCCGCCTCACGTGAACATGTCGACATCATGTCAACATTAGTCCGTGCTTGTGATTGTAATTGGTCACTGAGGTTCCTGTGGGGATCTGAATTCGAGATAAATTCAAACTAAAAATAGATTGGTCTGTGAAAACGCCGCGACAGGAATATGGGAAAGTTGCAGGCTCCTAATGATGGGCTCCTAGTCAAAACGAGCCTTCGTACGAAACCACTCATATGGAAATGTGTTCCGCCTTCAGGTAGAGTTTATTTTCATGGAAAACAAACTGATTTTCATATGAGAGGTTTGCACTGAGACTCGTTTTGAAACAGAGGCACAAGATAACTCTGACATGGATTGTCAGACCAATGTGTTCTCGACTGTGTATAAAGCTGTTTCGAGTAAGGTTGTCTCACGAACGAGGAAAAAGCATGCGGGCCAAGGTCGAAAATTATTATGGGTAATGGCGGTTTTACGTTTCCTTGATTGAACCTCAAGGAGTTTCAGCGTGGTGGAAGAAAACAGCACAAACACGTGTATTCATGCATTCTCCGTTCTTGTTGCTGAATTACCTTGAAACTCAATCAAGCACACTTTTGTACTCACTTTTGTGGGACAACGTTTGTCGAAACAGCTATATACTGAATGAGAGAAAACAGCGTTTGACCCATATTTTCTTGTACTAGAAATCATTGCAGTTCTTTCACGGTAAAGGAACAGACGCCGCGCATTCATAATGTCCCTCAGCATCGAAGCTTCCTCTTGTGGAAAGATGAATGGTGTCCAGGTGATACTCGCCAAAGCTGAAGTCTTCAAATAACTACAAAAGAAGATTTGTAAAAGAGTCTGTGAACTAAGAGGAATATTTACAGTGGGAAAAAAAAAACAAGTTGTCTAAAGGGAAGAAACCACGAAACACGCCATGCGTCGTCTTTGCTATGAAACAAACAAATCACAATTATAAAAAACTGGCCAGAAAATGAAAGGGCACTGCCAAGTCTCTACTTCGTCTGAATTTTGGAAACACTTTTTCAGCTCCTACTTGGCAGAGCTCCAGCAAAATTTTCGAGGTCGCCATTTCGAGATACTCCATCCCATATTTTTCTCAATGCTTGCTGTTTCTTTTCTGTTTCTAAGGAGTGGTTTTTATAAGCTTCCAACTCGTATCCGACATGGCTAACAGTACGAATATTTTATAGCGATATAATCCACGTAATAAGTTGATGGCATCTTATGACAGTCTTAATTGCTCACCGTAATGATCTTTCTAGCGTCAAATGAAATCCTCTTTTTAAATCTGGGTGGCACATCGCTTCTACTCTTTTTTGCTGGTGTTTGTCCTTCGGGACTGTCGCGCTGTTTCGTGTTCATTACAGTCGCATGTAGCTTGACACTGTCGTATTCTCGCTTCATTAAACCTTTGGATACGAATTTATCGACCAGGGCATCAGCAAAAGTTTGGAGCCTGGTAAATATTCAACAAACAAAACACACACTATTAGTAACTGAACAAGTGTAATAGGCCCTTTGCAGGATCCAGTCACATGGTATTGAATAAATTACACTGGGACGCAAATAACGCAGTGGGACTTCCAAAACAAAGGAACTCTTACCAGTCCAGCGTGACTTTCCTTTGTTTTGAAAGTCCCACTGCGTCATTTGCGTCCCAGTGTAATTTATTCCGTACCATGTGACCGGAACCAGCAAAGGAGCCTATTATGAGTATTATGAGACTACAGTACCTGAGGCAGCATCACAAGGATGGAACTCCATCTCACTCGAACTAAGATCTAGTTTTTCGAGACAGTTTTAAAAGACAATAAAAACATATATCTTTAAAAAAGCTTTTTACGATGGCCAATTCACATCATCAACCCAGTTGATAAAACCAATATACCTTTAAACTAACTTCTTGACTCTTTTAATTCTTAGATGATAAATAGTGGAGGTGGCTAGCGGTGGATATTTACCGAGCCGCGAAGCGGCGAGGTAAATATCCACCGCTAACCACCGACACTGAGGTGAATAGTTGTTTTAGTATATACTAAAACAGTGAGATAATATACATCACAAAAAATTAATTTGGACGATTTCTTCGCTTGTCACAGCCGCAAACTGAACGCCATTTTCTCTTGAGTTGCTCGGAGGTAAATAGTACAAGATATCCGGAGTTTGACGAGCCAATCAGCGCGCGCGTTGAACACTATCTACTGTTTTAGTATATACTAAATTCAAAGCCTTCTTCTTATTATTCGAATTTAAAATTTGTTTACCTCACCGGTCAGTGACGTCATTCCTTAGAGGTGCACCCCCTCCTTAAAAAAAATCCTGGATCCGCCCCTGCATCCCACCATCCCAGTACTGCTATTACCAAAAGTCTGGGTGTGGGAAGGCAATATTAAGGCCTATAAAGTTTCAAATTTGGTTAAAAAAAGTAGTAAAACACAATATCATAGGCTCGCAGTACGTGCAGAGAGCGTCGACTACAAACCATTCTGCCTGCAATCATGAATCCATGACCCTTAGGAACTTGGTCTGGGGTGATGATGGATTATCAACAATTATTGGATGAGGTTTTTGTGATATCCAGAATAATCAAGGTCTAGGTAAGGGGCTTCGGCTGATAACCCTCACCAAGAACTTGATTATTCCAGACATCACAAAAACCGAATCTAATAATTGTTTTAATTATACATTGAATGGAAAAATGGAAGTCATGTTATTGCTTCTTCACTGATGGGAAGCAACACAAAGTCTGCAAACTTGACATGATTACCCGTGACCTTGAGTGTCCTTGACATGATTATTGTATAATCAGCAGTTTTGACATCATGGGTGCTGAGTTTGAAAATTTACTGTACGCTTTCGGCCAATCAGAAAAGAGTTAGAGAATTCAACGTATAATAACAACTTATATTGGCAGCACCCCTTCCCTATCCTCATAAATCACAGCAACAGGACATCATTTAAAAAGTTTGTACCTGTTGGAGCCATCTTTGACGACCACCTTTGCATACAAAACATCCACATCAGCTGGATCATCATTCATGTACTCCACACCTTTGAGTTCCACAACTACGGCAGTGCCTTGCAGGCAATTGCTAAAGAAAACACTATGTATGTGAGTAACAGTGACTTTCACCCTAGATTCGAAACATGCTTAGAAGTCCTTTAGGAATAATTTTTTAAGAATATGTTTTTTGAACAGTTCTTAGCTTTTGTAATGTTTTTTTTTTAGTTTTTAGTGATACCGGTATGTTGCCAAGTGCAGTTGATTACATAAATGATTTGTGATATAAATTGAAATATTTTAAATTCATTATTATTTATAACATTTCTTTAAGTCTTAATAATTTGTTTTGCAGAAATTTAGATATTAACTGACTGATGCAGTCATAGCAAAAATTTCCAATTCTCTCTCAAGTCCCATCTGGAACACTTGTTATTGTAAATATAAACCTTAAGTGCAAATAAAAGCTTTTGTGAATTGTTTTCAAATACTGCACCACTTATTTTGCCGTTTTGGCATTTATTAACAGTACATAAGTAAATAAATATAATTAAAATATAGATAGGACCCTGCGCGTGCTCTGATTGGTCAAAAACCTATGTTTTATCAGAGTATAAAACATAGAAAAAGCGTGTTTTATTGTTTTGCACGTGTAAAATCTATATTTTAAAGCAAATGAAGAAGCCTAAGCCGTGCATTACACTGTGATAAAACACTCTGGTCATTTGAGAACACTCGAGAAATGTAGAAACGCTCGCCTGCGGCTCGTGTTTTCTACATTTCCCTCATGTTCTCAAATGACCATCGTCATGTGTTTTATCATAGTGCAATACACGGCTTAGGCTTCTTTATTTGTTAAATAAAAATAAAAATATTTCTTACAGTACTTGTCAATTGGTGAGTGAACATTTGTGAGGAAATTAAGCAGTTGTGATAGACTAGTCTTCTGATAAAAGCATTTCTTGCTGGGGGGGGGGGGGGTGAGAACATCCATTTGATCTTAATTTAGGGGGCAATTACCTTACAAGTTCTTCATAGCATTGTGACAACAATCCTGCTGCACTTTTCTGCCACAAATGTAATATCAAAATTAGTCATGTAAGGAAATTTTATTAAAATCAAGTAGTTTGAAATACTGAATGTTAATTTGGACACATTAAATTACCACTTCTTTGTCACTTAACAAGGTCATCATACCAACAGTTAAGTGAATCTTGCTTGGTAACTGAAATATGCTGGCGTCAATTCCTCGACACTACAAAATAAGACAAGGATCAGTTGCGCGTCATTGAAAAAATTAAAAAACCTGAGCTTATTATCCTACAAAACACATGGATATTAATCCTGATGTGATATCAGACTTGATGGAAATAACATTAAAATAGCTATGGATCATTGACAGAAGATTTTAGCTGGTTTGTATTAGTGATAGCTTAAACGTCAATTAAATTATTATCGTCACCTGGACAATTACATATTTACAATAGATAACTAAGAAAAACCAAAATATTCAAATATGCTACTTTTTTGGTCAGTTATTGTGTGTAATACCATTCTCCAAAGTAGAGGGTAAACAGTTCTAAAGGTTCTCATGGAGAAACATACAAGATTGCAAGATTCCCTTATTCCTGATGTTTTAAAACAATATAATTTTCAAAATGATGTAGAGCATAAAAACAATAATTGAGTTTTACATATTTTACCTCAAAACAATCTTTAAGCACTCTAACTTTAAACTCATCAACTTTCTTTGCCAAGTTGCTCTTATACAGAGGAAAACATAAAAAATGTGTAAAAGGAATCTTTTGTCTTGATGATTCAACTATCACTTCTATGCGACTTCTTGCTCCCACAACACCACTCCTGTTGGGACCGGTTATAACTACAATGGGACATGAAATGAAATTAATCAACAACAACAAACAAGAAGTCTGAGATTAAGTCTCAAAAATGGGAACCCCGTCAAAATGTGGAAAGAACATCAGTGACGCACTCGGCTATCGTCTTGTGTGCCACTTTTTTGTTCTTACCACATTTTGACATCATCTGTGATCTATTACTGAACAGACTCTATTTCTAAAACAGTGAGTAGTGTAGCCAATCAGAGAACAGCATTAGTGATAGAATGCTAGTAGATTCATACTAATAAGAAGTAGGGCTTGGTTCACACTAGTAACATAATGTAATATCATAATGGAAAAGGCATCAATTTGAACATTGCTGCAGAACTACTACACAGCAGAAACACAATGATTTTAGCATAATGGCAGAAGACAAAAACTGGCATTTTCTTTTACATGTTCTTACCCCAACCTCACCCCAGGTTGTTATGTCATGATCATTTATGTGAACAAGACTTAAACTAAAGAAAAGGGCCATTGCATAGAAGTTTCACGTGTTGGACACTGGACAAAGCAGTCCAAGTTTGAACCCTGATAATTTTTCTGTCATTATGTTATGTTCTTGAGGACAACACTTTATTCTTGCAGTGGCTGTTTCAATCTACCCAGGTAGACTGGGTACAGGCAGAACTGATGTTGGGAAATAACCCTGCCGGGAATGGACAAGGCAATGTTTCATAATTTTTTCATCATTGTCAAGATCAATGTCAATGTTATTGTCATAATCATCTTAATTTTTGCATAGATGGCACTGAGTGTGTTAATACTTAAAATCCCTGAAATTTTGACAGTATTAAAGTTAAGGGTGACTATTGAGGGCATTTTAACTATTGCAACTGTATTGCAATAGGTCACATGGATATTGTGATATTACTGTGATAGTGTAGTTACTATTGCAATAGTATTGCGTGATAGTTTTCAGGAATGTCTGTATTTACTTAATCCATTAGAAATATATAAGAAGTAGTAGTAAACACAGGTACTGAGGAACACAATGGATGGTGCGACCCTATTGGTGGTTCAAGAATCAAGATGCTAAAAATGCTAGGTGCAGAAGGTGGATTGTTTTAAGGTGGCTGGTTGCAGTTTCCAGTACTTTTCAAGACTTAGAGTTTGCTGGGTCATTATAACAATTCTATACCAGTTGACGCCAAAATCACAGTATCAACAAACTGCCCAATCATCAGGTAACAAGTTGGTGTTAATTATGTGGCACAATAGGTTACCATAGCAACGATATGACCCGCTAAAAACACTCTTAATTTTAGCTTTAAGCGCTTATAACTCAAAAAAGAGCTCGGTGACCCCCATTTTTTATTATCGAATTGTAATCAGCATAATAAGATGCAACTTTTTGCAAAGTTTAAAAAAATTCTGCAAAGGGGGTTCAGAGCCACCTTAATTTTCAAAAATTTAAGGTGGCTGTGAACCCCCTCCACAGAATTTTTTTAAAAGTTGCAAAAAGTTGCATCTTATCATGCTAATTACAATTCGATAATAAAAAATGGGGGTCACTGAGCTCGTTTTTGAGTTATAAGCACTTAAGGTCATTCCACTGAAATAGAACCTACCCTGAGATTTTTCTCAAACTTTGTCAATTGATTGTTTACAATATATGAACTCAAATTTGGAAATAAAAATGAGGGGTCCCCATGTTCATTTAGGAGCAACAGCACCTAGTTTATACCATATAAATCCTTATAATTGCACCATGATTATAGTCACGAATGCTTCCTAAATTCACGTTTCCGGCATTTGTTTTTTGCTCAACACTGAGAATTGGCTATTATTTATTTTACATAGAGAAATTTACTACTCAATTCAAAACAACAGAAAAAAATTATAGGTCACCGTAGTCGTTTTCGAGAAAATGACGATTTACCTCTTTGGCGAGGTCCAGCTGTAAACAAAAAGCCGCCATTTTTTAATGCGCGCGCGCTAAACACGCGTAAAATTATGCGCAGTAGGGATGCGCAATGCAATACTGGGGAATGACCTTACAGCTAAAATTAAGGGTGTTTTTAGCAGGTTATATTGTTGCTATGGTAACCTATTGTGCCATAAAATTAACAGCAACTTGTTCATCGATGATTGGGCAGTTTGTTGATACCATGATTTTGGCATCAACCGATAAAGAGTAGTTATAATGACCATCAGACTTGAAGTCTTGACGGGGTTTGACAAACACGGGACCCGGTCAACTGACCCCTACGGACCCCCCACTGGACCCCCTATACGACCCCCTACTGACCCCTATAAAATCAAGTGTTCAGAAAATTAAAAAGCCCAGACTATCAATGAGACCCGATTTCAAGTTCAACAATAAATTTTTAGCTTACCAGAAACTTGCCAAGATGGCAGTCGCGCTGCAGATTTCCGACTCCCTTCTCAAATTTGACTGAAGGATTTGTCACAGAAAATCGAGCACAGATAAGCTTGGAATATCAGCAAGCATGGCCTTTTTGTCCAGCTAGAGAATAAAATTAAGTCAATAAAAATCAGCGAGGAATCCGGAAAAAAACACGCAGGCAACTAACTGCGAGCGACCAAGCACATGCTTACATTCAACCGGAAGTCATCATCGAAGACAGTTTGTAGTTCCAGGTCCCTCGCCAGGCATGCACAAACTACGTGAACACATGCGGACTTTAATCCACAATTATGCAGACATTACAGCACAAAAAAGCTATGTAAGAAAATGATTAAAATTAGATTGAGTTACCTGGAGAATCACCGTGGTCTTTTTTAGACGACTTCATTCACCAACGAGAACAAGGCGAGGAGCCTGGAACTACATCATGAAATTTTCCTCCGTGAGGTTTACGCGTGTTGTCGTGGCACGAGCAGTCCCATCGCGATCCTTTCACGAGCCTGTTCATTTGCTTTATTTCCCAATGCATACGAAAAGCAATTATTTGGTGATATTCAATCTTAGGTCTTGCCCGATTTTCCGTCAACAAAAGTACGCACCCCCCCCAACGGGTTAAAGGAGAGTCGAAATCTGCAAAAGCGTCCGTCAATCTTGAAAGTTTCAGGTAAGCTAAATTTATAATGAACTGGAATCAGGTCTCCTGATAGTTTCTTTTTACCTTATTGTGCCTGAAACGAATCTGGGTGGAAAAAAGGTGTCTTTGTTTTCCAAATTAAGTTAAAAATGTTAGAAGTATAGAAACTATCGAAACTACCGATAGTTTGCTACACTATCGTGATTGCTATTGATATGTCATTTTCACTGTCGATCCATCGCTATTGCAGCATTAACATTGCGATTCATTGATAGTTCAATGTATTGTTACAGCCTTTATTAAAACTCACCAACATCACCTTCTTCTCCCTGTCTGGGAATCATTATCTGGGTGTTTGTTTCTTTTTCTATTTTCTTTTTTGTTTCTGCTCTCTTTCCCAGAATAAATTTAAATAATGAACTTGGAACTTCCATGGACAGTCTGTATCCCTTGTCGGTCTTCTCAACTGACTCAACAGTGTCACAAGCTTCATCTTCCCAAATCAAATCCTCTGAAAGTAAAGAATGTCTCGAAGAATGTTGTATTTACTTGAGGACAGGATGATAATAAACTTCATTCAACCAAAGATTGCTTTAACTAACCCTCATAAAGCAATGTCACAGGAGAGTTAACAATTAATAGTGATCTAAAGTTTAAAGTCTCTCTGCAATTTACAGAAAATGCAATCTTATTTCTATCCAAGTTTTTAAGTTCCCGTACCTTCATAATTATGCTGGCTTGAAACCTGGTCAGAATGATGTTCAATCTTTTGTGTAAACGGCATTTTTCGGTAGCATCGCCCTCCTAAGTTTATCAACGTTGGCTTCATTACATCCATACTTGAAAAACAGAATACAGGCTTGAATGAGGTTATAGATATGCCTTCAAAATACTCTCAACTGCACGATCTTGTTCGTAGTCAAGTTGGCCGCCATCTTGAAAATGAGCTCGTGTGGACTGGCGCGAGTCCATCCCAGGTCTCAAAGTTGGAGAACGCTGTCCGATCCTGCCTAAACGTTGTAAAATGTCAAGCTATCAGAGAGTCTTACATATATATCGCTTCGAAGTCAGGGTTTTGAAGAGATATTTTTGCAAAGCGTGGTTTCAGCGTGACCGTGTAATCTGAGATTTTTGTCTACCGTAAAGAAAAAAATATCCGGAAAAGGCCATTTTTTCGACGGTTCAAAGGAATATAAATTTATATATGTGCCGAGCTGAATTCCTGGTAGAAAAAGCTTTTTTTGACGACCGGTACGCTCTTA
Source organism: Platygyra sinensis (assembly GCA_019787425.1). Lineage (NCBI taxonomy): Eukaryota > Metazoa > Cnidaria > Anthozoa > Scleractinia > Merulinidae > Platygyra > Platygyra sinensis. Next base: position 23,900 of record JAHPZR010004531.1, read on the forward strand.
ATTTTTTTCCCGCGAAAGATCAGGTAGGGGAAGAGTTAATGAACCTAAATTTTCAATGGAATTTGCAATTTTCAACCGTCATGACGGCCATACTTCAGCTTATAGGTTGACGGAGGGTTCTTACCATTTGTCAGAATAACCTGGTTGGGACGAGCGTTGAATAATGGTAAGGGATTTTCCAAAATCAGCAAACCAACCGAACGAAATGGCGCTTACGTACCATTTGCAATTCGATTTCATGTAGTTGTTTTCCGCTGATGAGAGATTGGAAACTAAAAAGCTTAGCGAATGGTAAGGAAGTTTCCGCCGTTCCGTTCCGAACGGAAAAAGAGGAGTGCCTCTGAAGGTACTCCACAATTTCCGAAAGGTTTTTTCGGAAAATTTACCATTTGATTTCAAACCGAAATTTCCGGATGTTCTGGCCAAATGGTGAGCACCCAGAAATATGCAGCCTTGGTTTAAGGGTATATCTTTGGGTACTTTCCATTATGCCAAAGGTTCCGGAAATTTCGGTGGGAATTAAAATAGAAAGGTCCGTTTCGGTTTCTTCTGACGGAATATTCGGGATCACCTCTGGAGGTGGTCCACATATTTCGGTCGGAATATTCCGACCGAAATTCGCCGCTCCATTTTTGATAAACCGGTGCTTTTTCACTAATTAGGGAATTCGGAAAAAGAACTTAAAACGTCAAGAGCCATTTCTATTGGTTGGCCTGGTTTAATCGGAAAATGTCGTTCCATTTTCCTCAGGTATTTCCGCTGATCAATGACTGGTCAGTTTGGCATAATGGAAAGCACCCTTTTTTGATACTAGCCATCCCTGTTATGGATGGCCAATTGACGCCTGTCAAAATAAGACATCCGCTGACCAGCATCACGTTACCCTTGCGGTTGCATACGACTGCCGCGCCTGAAATTTGAATTGACCAATCAGGATTTAGCAGGCGAGAAAAACTCTACTGTCCTGACGTCAACGTAAGCATTGAAGTCGGGCAACTTTTCTCGCTGAAAACTGCATCAAATATTCAGAAAAAGGCATTTGCAATCCCAAACCTCAATCAGATTGTAAAAAGTAATAATTTTGAAACATTTTCAGCCTCCAAGCTTTTAAGTTGCCGCCAACGTCTAGCAATTCGCTCTGGCGGAGTTTGTCGAGTTTAGCCAGGTCAAGACAAGACAAGACAACTTTATTTAACCAGGGTAGCCCAATCAGCTGCAAAGCTGGTATCCTTAGGGGCCCTGGGTTCAAGGTAGGATAATAGCTCCGTTATGCCGAACAAAATATGAAGTTCCTCATCGAATCAAACCCAGAATTCTCAAGTTAACTATTAGAAGAGGCTAAAGCACTATCTACATTGTCTTTATTTGCGTTTGCTGGCCAGAAAATGGCTATTATCGTGTCGTTTCGGCAGGACAGCCAAGTTTTGATAGCCGAACGTACTGCGGGCGCAGCCGCCGTTTGCAAAGGCCATATTGCTGGCTCAAGTTTAGACACCATCAATATCACTTTTTTTTAAGGTGGCAGGGGTTAACATGAAGGCCGTATTTTGGCTAGATATTATGGTTTTAACGCAAATATCTCGTTCACGATCCAAACAAACAAAAATCTCTCTGCTTATCCCACCCTAGACTTACCTACGTTTTGGGTTGTTTTGTAAATCCTTTGGTGATTCTTGGGTATATTTGGGGATGAATATTTTTTCTCAAAGGATTAGTTAAATTGCTGGAAATAGGAAATTTGGAAGATTTGATATTTTTTTAAGGTGATCCCTTAGTATTGCATTGCGCATCCCTACTGCGCACGATTTTCGCGTCATTAGCGCGCACAAATGAGCGCGTGCGCGTATATAACATAAGGGATTTCCCTCAAGCTAAGCGCGACAGTGAAATAAATACTCGTTTTCTCTTAAATTAGTTTTTAATTCATTGGCTTACCACTGACTGAGCAAGAAAGAAATTTTAAGGTCACGTTTAAAATTACTGGCAAAAATGTTTACTTACCCTTAGACTCTTGACCTGAAGATCTCCGCCTCTAGAAGAAGATCGCTAGAAAGACTTTGTCAACTCTGATCCAAGATGTACATTTTTGCCAAGAACAGCGTATCAAATTGTTCCTTCAAGACGATGCAAGACTTTTTTAGTATTAACTCCATGTGTTTGGCCGCTGATATATCGAAGCGTGGTGGCATTCAGTAAAAGAAAAACACACTACAATTGCACGGATTTCTGACACACCTTTGACGAGTTATAACTCTTAAAAGAGCACCGTACCATACGTTTTTATGGCACATTATCAAGAACTACTACAAAAATGTTTGAAAAAATTTTATGTCAAGTGTAATTTTAAGGAATCCCCTTAATTAGAATTTGGAAGTTGAAAATTGGTAGTCGTACCCCAAACACTTGTCCACCAACTTGGGGTGCCATTTCGTGGACAATCAACTCTCTGGTCGGTGGTGTTCCAAAACTGTTTTCTTTACTTTTAATCCCTCTTTAACTTTCTCAGGGAGATCCCCGCCTCTGATCAAGTACTGATCGCGGGGTCAGGCCAGGTTAACTTATTACAATCACCGCACTGGGTTCAGTCGGCCGAGTAAAGCCAGCTGATAGTAACCCGGGATTAAAAGTTAACCGAAGTATAAATTTTCTTTCTCTTCAATGCTTCTATTTCGTGTAGTTTGAGATCATTCAAACTCGAAACAGCAATCTAATACAAACAGGAGGAGCTCCGCTTTTGGCTTTGGCTAAATCTATATTTTCTTTGATTTATTTCAAGACCATCTTTCGTTTGCGTTTTTTTAATTAGCTTTAATTGCTAAAATCCCGTAGTCGATGTAAATTGAATCCTGTTTTACACTCTCCTTGACCAAGTGTAGGAAATCGTTCTGGATTCACCTCCTACGAGCCCAAAAAGTGTCTGCGAAGGAGGGTGGTTGTGGATGACAGCGAGGAGAGGAGAATATAAGAGAGCGTGTGGGTAAGGATGGGGTGTGGAGTTAAATTGTGACGCTGGTTCATCCACGGGAGTTAACATTTCCAAGCTATCGACGCTTTGGCCGACGCGCTACCGACGCCTTGGTCGACACACTACCAACGCTTTGGCTGACACACTACCGACGCTTTGGCCGGCACATTACCGATGTTTTGGCCGACACACTACCGACGCTTTGAGGATGGGATGACAAACGAAGCTCAACACGTCGGGCGACACATTAATCCGACACCAACGTGTTTATTTCTCGTTTATTGACAAGATTCCGGAAGTTAATATTCTTTATTGATCAATAACCCTTTTCACGGTTAACTTTGCTCATTTGCATTACAATAAAATCTAGCATGTATGTGAGGAAATTTCGGGCTATTTTGTAGTTTTAGCCCGAAATTGCCTCGCATCCACGTTGGATTACATTGTAAAGCAAATGAGACAAATTAACCGTGAAAAGGGCTATTACTTTGGAATATGTCTAGGAATCAATTAAAAATGCATTTAGGAATCAAGAGCTTTTCCTCGATTTTTAAGCTGATATCGTCAATCAGTTGAATATATCTGCAGATGAGAATAATATTCTAAAGTTTGGTTTTGTACAAGAGAAGACAAGCGACTTCACGAAATTAGAACTAGGTTATTATCAATCATATGTAAGTCAGCCATCTTATCACCTCTCGAAATGTTATAAAATTCTCTGGACATCGATCCTCATGATGCAGTAAAATTAGGTCCAATCTCCCCGACTTTTCCGGAATGGGAGAGAGTCGGATGGTGGCGCCGTAAAATTACCAGAAACTGAGCCATAGACTGAATCAACGTATTTGTTTATTAAGATGAGATGGTCTGCTCTTAAGGTCATTCCTCACATTTGCACTGCGCATCCTTTCTGCGCATAATTTATGGCGTCATTTAGCGCGCCCTTGTGCACGCGCATGTTAAAAACATGGCGGATTTTCCTTGATATTGAGCTCTGTCAGTTGAAAAATGGCTATAGCGCACTAACGAGCATGGGCACCCCATCTTTTTTTCCAGTCATTGTAATCAACTTATCATAAACTTTGCTTGAGGAAAGGCGAATCTGATTTCTATTGCTGAAAATTGAATAAATAACAAAAATAGCAGATAAACTGTGGTCTTTTCTATTTGCGTATGGTAAACATGCAAAGAAATTTGGTTGAAATTTTAATCAAGAATTTAGCTTTCTCTCCAAATAAAACTTAAAATGTTTATTTGTGTCCGACACAATGTGCTGACTGCAGTTTAATGCGTGTTCTCACGAGTCTCGGTCGCAAAAAATTAATATTATTACTGGAAATGCGTTCTTGCAACGAGCATGAAAAAATGCCAAAATGGGGCATTTTCAATGCCTCAGTGCTCCTTAATGAGCATGGGCACCCCCCTTTTTTAATTCAGAATTGAAGTTCTCATATGATAAATATTCACTGGGCAAAGTTTGAACGAAAATCTATTGTCACTTTTATTTCAGAGGAATTACCTTAAACAGTGCTAGATCAATTACAATAAACAGGTTTAAAAATAAATTGTAAGATAACAAGCGTAACAGATACAATATTACCTAATAATGTTTTAAATATAGAATGTATAAATAGCTCAAAAGGTAGGTTAGGTGAAAATATATACTTCTGATTAAAACTTTCCTCGTCCCTTGACTGAAAGCAAAAAAAGCCCTACATAAATATAAAAAAGGCTAAATACTGTCTCACTTCATGTCGCAGTCTTGACTAATAATCTTAAAAATCTGAGTCAAATAACTTAGCGTTTCATTTCCAAGATTGAGCTGTCAATTCTCATTAATGACTGTCATACATCCTGAGAATCTGGTGGTTCATCAGGACAATATCTCCAAGTTGGAGATGTTCTTCATTTTTATTCGGCGCTTGATTGAAAACGAAATAGGTCTAAGCATAATCACATCACACGCTCAAAATTCACTACCGAGCTTCGTTTACGAAAAATACTCAAATATGTCTATCACCTTCGTGTTGTTTTCATGGGAGAGTATTTTTTTCATCTTTGCTGCTTTGGGAATTTGTCCATGATAAAATTTTCAATTTGCATTTTCAAAGCGGGGCGTGGTGGCGAAATTTGCTTGTCTGATGTCATCATGCATGGGTATCGTATGTTGACCAAAAAATGGTCAATTATTTTTAATACTCAGAACTTTCCGTCGATAATTACAATTTAATGCACTCAGCGAGTGAATTATCGGGATTTACCTGCACGAGTTCACTAACAATGAACGAGAAATTTCGAGTTCATTGTTAGTGAACGAGTGCAGGTAAATCCCGATAATTCACGAGCAATGTGTGCGTTAACATTTTTATTATTCAAATTAAATACACTGCAAACAAAAATCGCCAAACTTTGAGTCAGCCGAAGCCATGGTACAATGACAGTGGTGTACTGAATTTACACCACGCATATTACACCACGATAATGACGTCGTGGAGGTTGTTTCGTCACAACCCAGTGCCACGTGATACAAATCAACCAATCAGAAAATCAGAATTCGTACAGTGTATGAAATTTGAATAATACGTAGAGGATATTACACGGTGGTGTTAGTTTCAGTGGTAAAAACATTATTCTACGAAAGGGTACAGCGAGTAAAATGCTGTTCATGTTTGAAAGAGAAAATAAAATTCATATCTTCAAGCCACCGTATAAATTTTTTTGATTTCATAGGTAATGTTTTTTATTTATACACAGGCAAACTGACTTTTTGCACAAACAACAGTGAAAAATCAGGAAATGACGTCATCAATATCCTCAATAGTGAGGGTTTAAAAAAATATACACCAATAGGGACCCGGGTGAAGTTTCTTATAAATTTTTCGTCGAGTGGTATATTTTGCAGTAAAAAACTCGTGTATCATTGTAAAATATAATTAAACGTCTTAGATTAACGATACTTAAACAAAGCAGAAACGAAAGAAGAGACGATATGTAAAAACCCCCTTGCTTTCATCGCCCCTAAGCGAGTTTAAAGAGGCACACAGCATTCACATCCATTGTAGAATTCGTACAAACGTCCCCTGGTCCCCTAAGGCCACGTATGCTCGATTGCTGCCTGTTATCGTTACTGCTGCAACCGCTGACACACCCTGAGTGCTTGTCATGTGACCCAGCTGTTGTCCTGTTTTGAAACAATTTTTTTGTTGTTGTGAGAAAGAGGTAGTTTGTAATAATAATGAAGAAATGAGTTTAAATATCATAGAAGGCAAATATGTCCCGGTTATTAATTCAGAGTTGACTAGGATTCAGCATCACATAGTTGACCAAAGTTAACTAAATTATTCACTTTTCCTGGATAAAACTGTTTTTCACTGCTCATGTTCGTGAAATTACTCAAACTCAAAACTGAAGGACAAATAATAACAAACAGAAAACATAGTTACAAAAATGAATTGAAATTTTTGCTAATCCTGGGTTCACTTAGTCGGGCTTTCAACAAAAACTCAAGGTGGTCACTCTGAGCTTCAAGAATTGAAAGGAATGATCTCCTGCGATTTTTCCCTTGCGAAATGCATTTTGTCTTACTTTGGTAAAGAACCCACCTGTATTCATGTCTAGAATTTTGAACGACCGATCTTCACATCCGCTAACTACATAATCTTGGCCATCGATACGGAAACTGTTGATACCTACAACAGTAACACGGACAAAAACAGGTCACACCAATTTGACAACGTAGCATCAATGTCGTTTTCCATAAAGGCCAGGTCAAAATGGTTTATTTTTATCTCTCAGTGATGTTTTTCTATCCGGCTTGTTAAAAACGTACTACTATTTTCAAGTTCCCTGCAATTCAAAGGTGCCTGTTCGCGCCCAAAATAACTAAAACTACCTTGTCTGGGCTCCTTTAAAGAGACACAGTCAGCTTTGGGACCGCGCTGACCTGGACACTAGTTTTCTCACTTTGAAAAGAGTTCACCCCAACCTGAAATCAAAGTACATCTAGAATTCCGCTTCAATATTCGCAGTGTTTTGCTTGATTTTCAATCGTTATCCGAAAAACCTGTTTTTGAGTGTGCTTTTGCCCACTCATCAGACAATGTTGTTTTTATGATATTCGGTTAAAAACAGTATGGATCGTATCTCTGTGATATGCAAATTAGCTATGAAATGGTATCTAATGCGCATGTGCACTAGCTGACTGTGTCCCTATAACCTTTTTCACCATTACGGATAGTACAGCTGATGTAATCACTACTTTACGCAGTCAGAAATAAGAGCTCAAATTCTACAACACAAATATCGTGCAAGAGATAAAATTCTAACCGTTAATCCTCCAGCTTTGCGGCTTGCATTCGAGCAGCGTTCTACCTGATTCCAAGTCACAGACGTAGACGTCCCCATCGTGTGACCCTGGGAATAGCAATCAAAAAGCTTTGAAAAATTATATTCACATGTATGTTGCGTGGTTAGAGCACATACACTGTACATCAATTTATCGTATTTTACTGATGACTGGCTACACGATCGGGCAGGATATTCTAAAACTGGCAATGTGATTGACCACCAGAGAAAGCAAACCCCGGGGAGCACTCCCAGAAAAAATTGGGTTGGGGTGTGCGGCCCGCTTCCCAAAACCCTTACCCTATATATGACTAAAATCTGTCATTCTTAGTCTTTATTCTAAATTTTACGTTAAATATTAATTTTAATTGCTGAGATATTATAAAATCATTGTAAAGCGGTATTGGATAGCGATAGGAATAGCGCTATACAAAAAGTATTATTATTATTATTATTATTATTATTATTATTATTTTCCCTACTCTATTTAATTATTACCACCACAAATTTGATATCCTGTTTATGACCGTTGTTGTCCTAAAGATAATTTATGAAGGGCTTTGGGTGATTGTCCTATCGATAATGATGAAAAAGTAGCTTCTTTTAAAAAAACATAGCCAGTTTATGACAAGAGTGCAAAAACCATACCCTATTTATAACAAAAACGGCTGAAAAACCATACCATTTGGGGCCGCACACACCTATATAACCCGTGTAAGGGAGTACCCCCCGGGAAGCAAATATAGCACACTTACCAACGATGCATTTGGTGCAGCTTACATCGATGCAAAAGCGGTATATGTTATCTTTGCTGGGTTTGACTTTCTGTAAAACATTTCCAGTCTTCATGCATAAAACGGCTACAAAAGCACCATTGGTATCACCAGTACTTCCAAGAGCATAAAGCTTGGAACCGTCATGTGAGAAGTAAACCTATGAGGGAAAAAGAACCATAAAGATCTCAGATTTTTGTATTTTCTCTGCCTCTCTCTCTCCTGTTGGCAATAAGCCATTTTCAATACATTTAACTTAACTCCGAGGCATGGGCGAATAAAACAAAACAAATGACATCGATTTCGAGGGATGATCATGACTGGTAATTGATTTTTAAAGCTTAAGAAATGTCAGATCTGACCTAAAAAATTCTATAAAATAGCATTTTTAGGTCAGATCCAACATTTCTTACGGTTATATATAATCATGAACATCGACTGCCCAAACAGTATCAATGAATTTTTTTGTTTTATCCTCCCAAGCCTCGGAACCAAATTAGAATTTTAATCTTAGCCTATTGTGGAAAATGATTTCAAACACGGCGGTCTGAACTTCTCCAGTAACGTTCATTTTTTTTTCACCTTCCACTCCTTCCTTTAATTTAAGGCCCAACTTCCTTAGGCCTTTTCTAATGCACAAGATTGCGAGATATCTTCTAATCCGGGGGAATCCCGCCACCCACCCTCTCTTCACCGCCTTTCCCGGCCACTTTAATTATTCCCGGGTACCTGGCTGCCTCAGCCGTGGATGAGATTGAAAAAAAGGGAAATGAATAAAATTTAATGATTATCCATTTAAGGGTGTACTTACGCCTGGCTTCATGTCTCTGTCAAGGTCGTCAAATTCTCGAATAAGCCGCTTATCTGGATATGCGAAGACCTTGATTTTACACGGTTTGTATCTCTCATTCGAACCCAGTACTGCTAGCTGTCCTGTTCAAGACACACATTTTATCGTGTCAACGAAATTTATGTTGTATGAAGCTGGCCATCGCTATATATAGACACGAACTATTAGAACTTATTGATCACATACATAGATATAGCCTCGGTTCCATATAACCCCGGTACTCTTACTAAAAAAAAAAACTATCACTTCGAACACCAAATCAATGTAACAAATCCCTTGTAATGACTGACTTTTTCGGAACTAGTTGTTAATTCAGCAGCTTTTCACTCAAAATAACGTACATATATTAGCGGTCTCAGCTGCAGGGACCCATAATGCATTGTAGCATACATGCATTACCATAAAAGCCAACTAAGAGGTGTCGAAAACCATGATAAGTTCTATTAACCTCTGACCTTGAGGGCTGAAGCAGGCTCTCCCGACTTCATAATTATAAACTTTCTTGAACTCGTCCACCTTATTGCCTTCCAGCACGTTGAAGACAACCACATCCTTGCCATGCGAGACAAACACTTGGGAATCATCGGGTGAGAAACAGATGTTATCGTAACTCGTGTAGAACTGAAGATAAAACACAGTAAAAAAAATATCACATTTGAAGTATATTGAAATAAAGCTGGCAAAGCAGATACAGAATATTTAACTACGGTGAGCATTTAGAGTCGTCACGGGACCGTTATGAATGAAAGAGAAATGCCAACATTGGGTCTCATCGGTTGAAAAGTTATCCTAACGAACCTACGATCGCTATGTTATGAGGATTACTGACACATAACAAGATTCACTGAGGAACATATGAACTTGAACTGAGTAAGTTAAACGTCTTTAATACATCGTTAGTTTCCCAGGTTTATTGTTTAGAGTCAGGGGGCGGATCCAGGATTTTTCTTAGGAGGGGTGCACCTCTAAGGAATGACGTCACTGACCGGTGAGGTAAACTGGTAAACAAATTTTAAGGTGGCTGAACACAGTTTTTGATACCTCTGTTTCATTTACATTTTTCTCTAAAACCCTTGATCCTTTGGTCACCAAAAATGGCAGCAAGCAAGTTAACAACACAAACTTTAAATTTTTGATAATTAAGCTGACGTATGCACCGTTGCCATAGCAACATGATCAAATATAAACAGGTGTTTAAAATCGGTTTTGTTCATTTGCAGAAAATCTAGTCATTAGATTTTCTTTATAATTTGCATACAACAAGCTTGTAACGATATTCGCAAGTTAGCGCTATTTTAATAATAATTTAACAAACAGATCTTTAATTATCTCTCTTTGAAGGTTCACTGGCATATCTTGAATTTCCTTTGTTAAAGTTCAATTTTTTTTCAATCCTCCAATTACGTATTTCCTAAAGTATTTTCGTGCCAAATTTCGTGAAATTCTAATGAGTGGTTCTCGAGAAATAAGCGCCTCCGAGAAGTCAATTTTTCACTCAATCGCACTTTTTTCGACTTACTACGCATGCGCTGCATTTAACTGGGTTCTTTTAGCAACAAAGAAATAGCAGAGCTGAATTCTTTGCATCGTTGCCTTTCTAACATACCTTTGTAATAAAAGAGTAAAACCATCAATTCAATACATTGTGTTCATTTGTCAAGAAAAAAATAGTACAGATAGCGCAGACATAGAGCAAATAAAATGATCGCTCTATTTATGCCATGTTTGTTTTTATGCAATACTTGTGCGCGCGCTGAATCGCGTTAGCAAGAGCGCGCGCCAAAACTGTGTTCGGCCACCTTAAATGCAAATACGAAGAAGGCTTCATCTCGGGAGAGGGAGGGGGGGGGGGCTGGGGGCTGGTGCGCACCCCTAGCACCCTCCCCCTAGATACGCTCCTGAGAGTAGCTTCTTCTATGTCTTGTTTACTTGTAATAAAGGAGACACCGCTTTGGACCTGGGGAGTAGAATTGTTTTTCTGCTGCGCACGGCGGGAAACCTCGGACGAAATCATAATATGCAATTCGTGATTTCTTTTTATGAAAACGAAATTAAAGTGTGACGCGAAAATTAAGCGATTCACTTCTTGTTACTTTTGGAATATAGTTCCGCTGTGTTGCTTTTATTAATTTTGAAGTTATTGTACCCTGGATAAATGTCGGTTTACTAAATTGAAAGATATGTTTAAAGAGTTAAAGAACCATTGCAATTAAATTAACTGTGCGTTACTCAAAAACACAAAGTCAATGCGATTCAAAATCCAAAATTTTCACAAAATCGTGAACTTCAGCTCTTGCGAAATATGCCCACCACAAAATTACGAAATAGACTTGTCGCGAAAATTTCACATGATAATAAGGTAATCATAATATTTAAAACCGTATAATTTTCTCCAAACATGTTGTAGGTCACAAGGATTAGTGAAGTGTCGCTAATAGTCGTGTTGCAAACCTCTATGGTGCTGATAATTTTTCCGCTTTCCGTTTCCAAAACGTGCACATAGTCACAGTTGTTAACGATCACAGCTAGTTTAGTTCCATCATGTGAAAATTCAAGTGCAGAAATCTCCATGGCCTTAGTATCTCCGCCGTTTAAGGACTCCTCTCCTTTTCCTGTTGAAGTCGTGTCCCATATCTTAAAAAAAAAGAATGCAAATATTTGAGGCTTCGCGGATACACATCTGCGAATCATAACCCAGTAAAGTTGACTTTTAGGTCGTTGTATAGTCTTGAGAAGAGCGTTTTGCCGATTGGTTCATCATAAATTATATTGGGTTTTTTTAACGTTGTTTGGGGGATTTGTTCTGCACGAGAAAAAGACCAAAATAAAGAAAAAATCATCATTAATGCAAAAAAATCCGAACAGACGAAGAGCATGAATGCATGAAAAAGTGGATGCACATTAGATCATAGAAAACCGAGAATGAAAAATAGTTACTTATACTGGAATGTTTTGTGTGAATGTGTGTAGTGTTTCCCTGCAGGAAGAGCTCTGCACCAATATAAAAATAAGATGTGCGGCAATCAGTGACGAAAATAAAAGTTAATTTGAGCTTCTTACCATAACATTCAAACGGTCTCCGTCCATTAAGGAAGCTAAGCGGTCGCCATGTTTACTGATGGCTAATGTTTCTATTACTCCACCATGAACGTACTCTACGAATTGCTACACAGTAAAAAAAGACAAAGGTAGATGAATACCACCAGGAGCCCATTACTAGGAGCCTGCAACTCCCATAATAAGCCAACAAAACGGCATTCTTTACAGACCAGTCTATTTTTAAATCTTTTCCCGCGAAATAGGCCAGTTTCAGTCTACATAATCACGCTTCGGTAAGGATAAAACAATGCGGCCTCACGTGAACATGTCGACATTAGTCCGTGCTTGTGATTGCAAATTGCTCTCTGAGGTTCCTGAATTAGAGATAAATTCAAACTAAAAATAGATCGGTCTGTGAAAACGCCGTGAAAGGAATATGGGGTAGTTGCTGGATCCTAGTGATGGACTCCTGATACTACATGTTGCTTCCAGTTCATCACGCCTTTTTCGCTACTGGGGACATAGGGCCTTAATGTTTCTAATTAGCTGATAGATATTTTGGTAGAAAATGATTTTAGACTTAAGCTAAAATATTCAATCACACTTACGAAAACTTCCGCTTAAGTCAAGTTAATCATGGAATCATCACTATTCCTCCCTCCAAATATTGTATTGAGGTCAAGAGAAATACATCTATAGGAGAAAATCAATCCAAGATAGCGGCTGTATATCATACGTCATATGATGCCATTTTGGACATTTCTTAACTCCAAAGTTTGATATATAACCTACGTTTCATTGCCATAGCGTTAATGGTCTAAGCGGAGACGAGGGCCTCAAAGCCACCGGTCACGATGTCCCAGCCTGGAATAGGGTTAGTTTTTATTTCAGTACTAGCCGTGCATAACATTGCTTGGCGTGATCGATAACAACTCTTAGCTAGTAATTTGGTTCAATAAATACTGTCTGCTTATCACCATCCTTACTTTCTTTGTTGACACAAGAAATCCACACACAGAGCCATGCGCACTGCAGCCATATACCACATCCGGGTTACTTGGATGAAAGCGAACATCTTTGGGGTCGGCTCCTCCTTTAGAGAACCGTATCCAGGCAACCATTTGTTCAGCTGATTTTCTCCTTCGAGTTGATGGATCAATTGCACCTTAAACGCAGTAAAATGTATTTAGAAATAATTATTGTTTTCTGTATAGTTGATTCTACAGTATGAATAAAACGAAACGATTATCAATGAATCAATGAATCAATGAATCAATGAATCAGTCAGTCAGTCAGTCAGTCAGTCAATCGATCAATCGATCGATCGATCGATCGATCAATCAATCAATCAATCAATCAATCAATCTTCCTAAGAGCCGTTTGAATAATTACATTAACACTTTAATTATGATTAACAGGAATGCCTTCATTACATTAACTAACGACTCCCTAATTGAGAAAGATAAGCACAATAAAAATCTATATATTAAAACTTTCTTTAATTTATAGTGCATTAAACATACTCTTTCCTGTTCAATGAGGCTTTCAAAACATCTAAACTAAGCAGGTGTCTGATTTGCGAGGGAATCTTATTTCACAGAACAGATCCTTCGTAACGGTAGGCATCCTTTTGCATATTCAGTCCTTCAGATGTTTTTCATACCTTTAAGAGCGTAAAACTTCAGGGTACAGTCATCATTGGCAGTCACTGCAAGGCGAGAATCCGCTGACACGTCCCCACTCCATGCACGGACAAGACTTTCACTTTCATTACCTTCTGAATCTTTGCTGTAATCAGTGATACAAAACTATATGTTAAAACGGTACAAGGAAAACACGTTTTTTCTTGTCCCTAACGTCGATTCTTGATAGAGAATACACTGATAATTGTACTTGTAAAAATCGCCACACTGAAAATCAACTTTCAAGAAATATAATTGTTATTCCTAAAGAAACTAAACCATGTGTCGGCAAAACTGTGGACAGTGTTCTGAATGAATGAGTGAATGAATGAATGAACGAATGAAGAAATAAATGAACGAACGAACGAATGAATGTATACAAAGCTAATAATCTAGTCACGGACAAACAATGGGCATACCGCGCAGGATTTTCAACAGAACTGTTACTAATACAACTTACTGAAACATGGAGAGAAGCTGTGGACGCAGGCTTAGTGGTAGCAGTTGCCTTCATAGATTTTAAAAAGGCATTCGATAGTGTGTCGCACGCCATTCTCGAAACGAAGTTGGAAAGGGACTTTGGCATATCAGGGCTACTCCTGGACTGGCTTAAAAGTTACTTAAAGGATAGACAACAATACACAGCTGTTAATGGATCAACTTCAGATATGATACCGATCTCTTTTGGAATTCCCCAAGGGTCTGTCCTGGGGCCGACACTTTTCACTCTTTTCACGAACGATCTTCCGTCCTCAGTATCTTCCGGATCTGTCTATATGTTTGCCGACGACACAACGGTTTACTGCATAAGTGACACGGCAGAAAAAAGTATTGCCAAGTTAAATTCTGCACTTCGTGAATTAAACGAGTGGTGCCTCATTAACAGATTAACACCCCACCCAGGTAAAAGTGAGGCCATGCTAATCTCTAGAAGTAATCCCCCGGTTAACATTCCCCCGATCTTTATCGGAAACTCTACGATTGAATGGGTATCGAAATCACGACTACTGGGAATGACCGTTGATGAGAAACTGACCTGGACTCAGCATATGCTGGAACTCAAAAAATCATTTGCTAAAAAACTAGGATTACTTAAGAAGTCGAGGTTTCTCCCTAGAAACGTTCGTCAGGATCTCTACTTTAAGGTCATTTTGCCTTCAGTGACCTATGGTCTTATACTATGGGGATCTTGCTGTAATTCCGACTTATTTCAGTCCCTGGAAAGACTTCACTGCAGGGCTGCGAGACTCATCTTTCATTTGCCGAAAGACATGGCATCTACTGATGTTCTACAACGGGCCCAATGGCCGACTCTGTTTGTTTATTATAAATTAGCCATTTTTATCTGTTTTCATAAAGCTTTCCACGATAGGTTACCTGTCACATTAATCGACCTGATTTCTAAGAAACGGGTCACAAACTATTCAACCCGGACTTGCGCTTCTCTAATTGTTCCACGCTTCAACACGCGTTACATGAAAGACTCTGTCGCGTTTAGAGGCTCAGTCCTGTGGAATGCAGTGACCAACAATTGTGGTGCCCTGACAAAAAACATTCCTTATCGTGATCTCAGGCTAAAGCTTAAATCTCAAGCCAATTTTAATGAATTCAGCTTTAAGATAACGTCTGCATCCACTTGTAATTTTAGAAAAGATGACTTTGTATATACTTAAATTTATATTCACAATTTCATATTTGTAAGCGCTAATTTAGTTCAAACGTTTTGTCCGTATAGCTTTTAGTTTTTTAGTTTTACTAGTAATTAGTTAATTGTAAACGACCCCACAAGCTCATGTAGCTTTAACACTTATCGTTTCAAAATAAAGGCCATCTATCTACGAATGAATGAATGAATGAATAAATTAATTAATGAACGAACGAATGAATGAATGAACAAACGAACGAACGAACAAACGAACGAATGAATCACTGCACGAACGAACGAACGAACGAACGAATGAATGAATGGACGAATGAATGAATGAATGAACGAACGAACGAAACGAACGAATGAATAAATGAACGAACGAACAACGAACGAATGAATGAATGAACGAACGAACGACGTATGAATGAATAAATGACTGAATGAACGAACGAACGAATGAATGGACGAATGAATGAGCGAAGGAATGAACGAACTAACGAACGAACATACGAATGAACGAATGAATGAATGAAAAAATGAAACGTTGGAAAGAAAGGGAAATGTAGTCGTCTGCATGAAGGCTGGTCAATATATGGCTACCTAAAGGACACAATCCGTGGTTTGTGGTAAGAAAGATTCCATGTTTGTTAAAGGCCTTTATGTAAAGCGTGGCTGAGAGTTGCAAGAATGCAACAGAATGCATTACATCGCGTGCGCGCGTCACTCTTGCTCTTAAAAGACGAACACTGTTACTAAGCTGTATTATTAAGTAGAATACTCACGGATAAGGTCCTGTGAGTGTCATATCAAACTTTCCTTTAAAGGTTTTAACCCACGTAACAATGGAATAATCACCCCATATATGACCTGTGTGAGAAGAAAAGTTAATTTAAGGTGGCCGAACACAGTTTTGGCGCGCGCTCTTGCTAACGCGATTCAGCGCGCGCACAAGTATTGCATAAAAACAAACATGGCATAAATAGAGCGATCATTTTATTTGCTCTATGTCTGCGCTATCTGTACTATTTTTTTCTTGACAAATGAACACAATGTATTGAATTGATGGTTTTACTCTTTTATTACAAAGGTATGTTAGAAAGGTAACGATGCAAAGAATTCAGCTCTGCTATTTCTTTGTTGCTAAAAGAACCCAGTTAAATGCAGCGCATGCGTAGTAAGTCGAAAAAAGTGCGATTGAGTGAAAAATTGACTTCTCGGAGGCGCTTATTTCTCGAGAACCACTCATTAGAATTTCACGAAATTTGGCACGAAAATACTTTAGGAAATACGTAACTGGAGGATTGAAAAAAAATTGAACTTTAACAAAGGAAATTCAAGATATGCCAGTGAACCTTCAAAGAGAGATAATTAAAGATCTGTTTGTTAAATTATTATTAAAATAGCGCTAACTTGCGAGTATCGTTACAAGCTTGTTGTATGCAAATTATAAAGAAAATCTAATGACTAGATTTTCTGCAAATAAACAAAACCGATTTTAAACACCTGTTTATATTTGATCATGTTGCCATGGCAACGGTGCATACGTCAGCTTAATTATCAAAAAGTTAAAGTTTGTGTTGTTAACTTGCTTGCTGCCATTTTTGGTGACCAAAGGATCAAGGGTTTTAGAGAAAAATGTAAATGAAACAGAGGTATCAAAAACTGTGTTCAGCCACCTTAAGACCTTGTACTGAAGTTTCGACCAAAGTAAACAGAGTCAGGGTCGGATATAGGATTTTTTAAGGATGGGGGTGGGGTATCGTGGAGTTGCAGTATAAATTTGAGAATTAAAACCTAATTGAAAACTGTGACACTAGAAATACTAGCAATACCACAACGTAGAAATTGCTACGAGGTAACCGTCTGGAGTGTTTTCCTATAATTTCTTCCATGATATTCACAATTGCTTTCAATTTTTCACAGTTTTTGCTCCTCCAAAGAGGGGTGGCTAGCTACCCAATCCACCCCCTCCCTAAATTAGTCATTTAGAGTCAATATCGAAGAACCGCAAAATAATGAAACAAATGAATCCGTGAATAAATGCTAAGTTTAAAACGTTTTTGGTACACAAAAACAAACCGATAGGAAAGAAAACAAGGGTGGGAAAACATAGCATAACTCGTAGCGACGATTCAGTGATTAATCACTCGCTGGTTTTTCGTTTTTATCGAACCACAGTAGTTGCGTTAAACTATAGATCATTAGCATGCTTTTCCTTTACAGCGTTTAGTATAGTTCTGCACAGATAATTATTATTCAACTTTCATACACTGGAGGAATTCCGATTTTCTTATTGGCTGATTTGTACCACGTCATACTGGGTTGTGAAGAAACAACCTCCTTGACGTCATTATCGTGGTGTAATAGCTGTGGTGTAAATTGAATACATCACTGTCATTAGACCATGGCTTCGGCTGACTCAAACTTTGACGGTTTTTTTTTTTACAATGTACTCAATTTGAATAATGAAAGTGTTAACGCACTCATTGCTCGTGAATTATCGGGATTTGCCTGCACTCGTTCCCTAACAATGACTTCGAAATTTTCAATACCGCACCCTGCGGGCTCGTGCAGTATTGAAATTTCTCGTTCATTGTTAGTGAACTCGTGCAGGTAAATCCCGATAATTGACTCGCTGCGTTAACCTTCAATTAATTGAATTAGATAATTGAATTAGTTAAGCTAAGACGGCCCGATGGAGGAGCATGTACGTTAATATTGATCCTGGGAGATAATCCCTATAATGGCTTTTATTATTGAACAAATTGTAACACTATCCAAATATGGTCATGATGCTCTCGATATCTGTCATCCGTAGGTAACAGATATTCGGCGATATACGTAGCTTCGTACGTGGGAAGAAAAAGTGAAGTGAAAAAATGTCGACAAAAAGGTTTAAAAATGTTACGAGCTTGGAAATCAATTTTGTTATCAATTTGTTGAATAATAAAACAATTATCCTGCGCAATCTCGCGGAATATCGTCTGATTTTTGCCGACTCGGCTTACGGCCTCGTCGGCTAAGTATCAGACGATATTCCGCGCGATTTCGCAGGATAATTGTTAAATATACGGGGCGGTTCCGGACGAGGTACCTTTTTCAGGTTTCAGGTATATAAAAGGGCAGGGGTTTGATAAGTAGAGGTAAATAAAGGGGTTAGGAAATCTCTCATTTACGGCAGTACCCTAAACGTTTTTAAGCACTACATCATTAAGTTCACTCCAAGGGTTTAGCGAAGGATGCAGTGTTCATAAGTCGGTATGTGGAAGGGGTACCAGGTGTACGAAAGCCGGGTACCTTTTCTGTCAAAATGGTATACAACAGGGTAAGAGGTTGGACCTCGGTGCGGAACCTCGCCATAGAAAACAGTGTAAAATACCCCCCTTCCCCGAGATCTTACTTTTTCCGTGCATAAATAAAGATTACCTACCTACCTACTTAGAGAGTGCGATAGGCACTACGATAGGTTCTGATCTGTTTTCACAGATCGACCCTCTTGAAACAGTCAGAAAGTTTTATGCACTCAAATCAAAGCTAACACATGATAAAGCATGTAAAGCATGTAAAGTTATATTGCCAAGCAACCGCTATCCCATCAAACTCATCAAGACAGTCAATTGTGATTTTAGAACTTTCACTAAGCCTCTGAGAGTTGCCAAGTCAGTTTGGCAACCTTTCACGACAATCGACGAAGAAAGGAACATTTTCCTTTTTCTATGGCTGCCTTTTAAGAATTAGCAATTTACGTCATGTATGACTTACACGATCCGTCTTCTTCCTCGGTGTCCGGAGTGTACTCAAACTGCGCATCATATTCTGCAGTAGCGATGTACGTTTCTTGGCTAAATTTCACTGTCCGAGTGGCTAAGTCGTAAGTACCTGAAATTGAAAACAAAGTTTATTAACGAGCGTGTTTGAAACTTATTTGCTAAATCTCTCACATAACAGTGACCAACTCGAAAGCTCATTAGCTACGTTGGTCACTGTACACGATTAAATAGTGTTTCTTTTCTGGCTAACTTTTGTTTGTTTGTTTTTTTTATTTCTGTATAATAGTAAACTATGTTATATTAAGTTGTATCACGTCTGTAAACAGTGTAAAATAATAAAAACTTGAATAAAAACTTGAAAACTTATCATTGTGACACCTAAAGAAGCTCAGTAGATGTTAGTTACTCCCCTCAGAAGAAGCCTACTCGTTTGTACATAATCTAACTTTGTAGACTGTGAGCTTTATCTATCCGTCTAAATCTTCCCCTGAAAAATGTAACCTTCCCTGTTATCTTTGCAGCTTTAATTCTGCTGTGTTGCCAGTTGAATTGGTAGAATATTATTTCCGGTTTTCCTTCGGTGACTTGGACGCAATTTGTTGAATAAAAACGTTAAATTACTCACATAACTTAAACAGAGAACAGGCAGGAAATTTCAGTGCTTTTCTTTAGTTCCTGTCTTTTCAAAACATTGATTATTTTTGCTTTAATGAACCGACAGTGTACGAATGTATGGAGCAGAATTTGTAAGAAGAGCTAGCCCTAATACACACCCTGTAAAATTTGTTCAAAGTATTTAAAAGTACCTGTTATTGTATAATCGCCAGTCTCGTCGTTGCCTTTTCCCTCGACTCTTCCATCGTCCCAGAACATAACGGGCAAACTCATGTCTCCACTGTTACCTAGCAACAAATATTCCGAATAGTAATTTTATCATTTTTTATAATGAAAAGAGCACCCTGGCTATTGTGGAACCAAATACGTTTTTTAGACTTTCAGTATTTCTATCATGCCTATGTTATGTATGATTACACTGTACCAAGCAAATGTTGTGCATTGGAGCGCATCTTAACGTCAGTGTAAACCTTACGATTTGTTGTGCATATCTGACATTTCGTCTGAGAAATAAAAGGGTCGATAAATCGTTGGAGTGATATTTAAAAACCGTGGCAATCTTCGAGAAGGTACATAAGCCACAGAATATCGAATGAGATAAGTCAGGCAAAAAGCGTAAAATACCAAAACACACTCGATCCCTTTGCCTAACGAGAGGAAACAACAACAACAACAACATATACTGTTAAGGTAACGACTAGTTAACTAAACGATTAGTGAATTAAAAGTGTAAACAGTAGCTGGTCCCCTCAAATAACTAAAACTCATATAAGTGTTTTGGCTCGGGCGAGCATAGGGAGTAAACTCCACGTCAAATTTGTAAGCCATCATGATTTAGCAAAGCGCAGTATCTTTCAATAGCAATTTTATTTACCTTCCGGGAATTCAAGTGAGTATTGCCCAGTAAATAATCCTCCAGGCACTTCGCCCTCCATGTTCTCGTTTTCATCTTCAAAATACCTTGTTTGAAGAGGGTAAAGTAAGGTTAAACGCAGTTTTGTTAAGCCGATCAAAATTTGAAGGCACAGGTACTCTAATCTCGCACGGGATCTCAAAATCGCAAAGCAAAGTCATCTGAAGCTTGCCCGTTTGTTAATTCAGCAATGGTACCCCAAGCTCGGAGAGCACAGCTTCCTAACCTCCGCATACAAAGGTATCGGAGAAACAAGCCATTCACTGCGATGATCCATCATGTCTATCTTTCTCTGCAGTTCAAATATATGATCTTTCATATATTCATATGTATTCTTTACCTTCTACAGGTATATTACGAACTCCCAGTTGGGTTGATAGCTTAGTTGGTGGAGCATTACATTGGTATCGCAGAAGCCATGGGTTCGAATCCCATTTAGGCCTTAATTTGTTCTGGCTTTAATTTCACAACTGCTTTTAAAGTTGTGTGCATAACTGCGACGATCATTCATGACTTCATACAAGCCATTGTTTCTTAAAGACACTTCTCATTCATCCGTTCACAAAAAAGCGCAACCTCATTCGCAGGCGGCAGGAAAGGAGACCCTGGGAACGAGTTTGAAAAGAGAGCAGAGTTACATAAAAAAAAAATCGTCAGTTTTAGAAAAACCTCTCACCAGTTTGCAGGACAAACTCCTTTGCGTATGAATTTGAAGTTAGATTCAACGCTCCATGTTTTGTGGATTCCTTTCTCTTCTACAGACCACAGAAATAATCCATTAGGTGTGAAGCGAAGGCAAGTTATTTTGTCTTTATGGCTGTATAAGAAACCAAACAGAGAAACATAAAATTCGACTCCGATGTAGAGATTTATTGAAATCTTTCTACTGTGCAGATATTTCAAAGACCAACCGAATTCCGGCTTGTGAAAGGTAAATTGATTAACATGACACAAGTGCGAGACAAAGAAAAAAATCTGAGTCCTCGAGCAGATTGACTACATTATTTTTGTTTAAAATGAATTGGCCGAACAATTAGAGTTTGTACGATTTTAAATTAATATAACTGTAAAGAAATGTGCTGACATTCTTAGGTCATATCCGTATTCACGGTATTGGACTGGGTGTAGCTTGCAATCGAGGCAAATGCTTAAAAATATCATTACCAAGATATTAATGTCATTTGCATTTGAAGAGTCCCCACATTAGCCTCACTTACAAGCTAGTTCCAGTCCTATACCGAGAATACGAATGTGGACTGGTACTGATATCGGATTGAAAAACTCAAACCCCCATAAAGGAAACGTCGTACATCTTTTCACAAAAGCTATCAGTTTTGTTCGAAATGATGAAGTGAGGAAAGTTTTCACACCTACCAAGCGTAAGAATTATCCTCCTCGTTGACCAATCTATGCAACAATTCACAAGTGTCGACATCCCAGATAACAATATGACGATTCCTAAATCATACAAATACAAACGTAAATTATTCAAGGTTCTCACGCTAATTTTACGGTACTTGAATATTGAAAATTCAGCTGAATAGTGACGTCTGGAGGCACAAACAAGGGAAATTAATGAATATGCTTTCACAGTTTCCTTTGACATGAAGTTGATTTGAACTGTGGGAAAACAGATGAAATGAAGATGATTCATCACAGTTGTACTTGCAATTTAGGAAATTGCAAATTGTGGCCCAAAAAAAAAATTTCAGGGCTTCAACGGGATTCGAACCCATGGCCTCTGCGTTAGCGCTGCAGTGCTCTACCAACTGTGCTATGAAAACCCATATGTTGGGAGAAGACCAATTTATCTATCGAGTTCATCTTTACCCATGACAGGAATGAGACGTGAAATGAAGTTGATTTGAACTGCGGGAATACAGATGAAATGGAGATGTGATCATCGCAGTTGTACTTGCAATTAAAGCATTTTTTTAGTTAAAATTTGCAATTGCTTAAATTGCAAGTACAACTGCGAAGATCACATCTCCAGTTCATCAGTTTCCTTTGCTGTACAAAAATATCTTTAAATGTTGGTGTTTTTACTAGTCAATGCGCTTAGCTATACCTAGCTAGTTCACAAGCATCACACTCTTTCAGAGCTTAATGAAAGAAACAAATATTACAAATGAACACAATAGATTTCAATATCCAAACTGGCGGGGGCAGACCAGTTGGTTATTTACAAACGTAACCCAGGAGTTAAGGACTACTGAGAAACAACTCCAGCTAAGTGGTCAGAGCGGGACGTGAAGCCGCGACCTCCAATTTGTTCATTTCTTCTGGGCCTAGATCTCAAGTTGAATTTAAATACATTGTAAACAGTCCATTAGAAAGAGACAAATAAAATTATTAGATGACAGATTTTGTTACTTTAAAGGGGTTCGCTAAGATACTGTTGAAGGAAGTGAACTTACCGTAATAGAGGAGCCCCTACTTTGCAAGTGTCGTTAGACACGGGCAAGGGGGGGGGGGGGGGGGGTGTTTGCCCATATGAGAAGGTCGGGGATACTTGTCGGAAGATTTGAAATAAACCCCTAAAGGAGACCAATCTGGGCGTAGCTCGACCTGTATTAGACTCCTTAAAGGTGGCTCAAAACAGTTTTCAGCACTTTCCAAGACGTAGATTTTGATGCGTCATAATTACCACTCTTAATCATTTGATGCTACAATCATGGTATCAAAAAACTGCCCAATCACTGGTGAGCACGTTGGTATTATTTTCGTGACGTAATAGGTTACCATAGCAACACTATTAAATGCTAAAAACACCCTTAATTTCAGCTTTAAGCACTTATATTTCAAAAACGGCACGGTGAAATTTTTTCATATTATAGAATTTTGATAAGCGGGTTAAGATGCAACTTTTGGCAAAGTTTAAAAAAATTCTGTACATGGGGTTCAGAGCCACCTTAAATTTTCGAAAATTTATAGTGGCTCTTAACCCCATATACAGAATTTTTTTAAACTTTGCCAAAAGTTGCATCTTATCCCGCTTATCAAAATTCTATAATATGAAAAAATTTCACCGTGCAGTTTTCGAAATATAAGCGCTTAAAGCTGGAATTAAGGGTGTTTTTAGCAGGTCATAGTGTTGCTATGGTAACTTATTGCGCCACGAAAATAATACCAACGTGTTCACCAGTGATTGGGCAGTTTTTTGATACCATGATTGTAGCATCAATTGGTAAAGAGTGGTTATAAAGACCCATCAAAATCTACGTCTTGGAAAGTGCTGGAAACTGTTTTGAGCCACCTTAAATATACCGCTTAAGGCCGCTGCACTGTAACCGAATTTTTGTCGGCCGACAAAAATTCTTCACTTGTCGGTGAGCGGTTAATTCAGACAAGTCTGCGACAAAATTGGGGCTTGTCGGGCGATATCTGACAGTGCTAGATCTCAAAACGTCTTGTCGGGCCTTGTTGGCTAGTATGCAGTGGACTAAGACAATTTGTCGGGGCTCGCGCCTACCTCAACCAATGAGGAATTGTCATGAGAGTCCCGTGAACAAGCGTCTTTTCCAACATGGCGGAGATCGACTCAGCCCCAAGCCTAAACGCGGTTAGTCGCGACAAAAAATTGGCTAGTGTGCGGCAAGCTGATGTCCCGACAAATTTTAACACGATTTGACCCCGACAAAAAATCGGCTAGTGTGCGGCAGTCTTTAAACAAATAGACTCAATTACCAGCCGCTGATCAAGAAAGGAGCGCGCGATAGTAGCCCGAACTCGAAACCCCGTCGAAAATGAAGCCTACAACCAGAAATAAGAGAGTTTTTTTATTATTATTTCTTCGAGTTCAAAATAAAAGATACTTCCTAAGCAGGTTCTCCTGCCCTAAGCGAGATGACGAACATACCTGACCTTTTCATACGGGAGTCCATCCCCGGGTAGGGAGAGGTTTGACTACAACTCAAATAACAGTAATGTTAGCCACCATCTTACTCGTATGCTACAGCAAGAAGTTTTCCATCTGGCGAGAAATCCATGTGACACACATTTGTCTTTTTGTCCTTGTCTTGATTTTTTAAGGTTTTAATCTGAAAGAGATATCATGAAATTGTTGTATCAAACGTCAAGCTGCGTAAATTTTACCTTCACCGTAAGCTGAACCAAAAACAAAATTATTTCTAGAAGAGTATGTTCAAGAATAGTTTATATTTTGGAGAAAAGCAATAACAAGTAGTGCTCTCTAAAAGAACGCAATTTTCTCGTCCATCAGAAAGGCCAAAGACATTCCCATGAACCATTAAGCGCGGGAAAACAGTTTTGGTTTTCCTTCGATTTTAACCGAAAACGTGGAGGCTCCGGGTAGGAGATTGGTGTCGTACCTTAGCTCCATTGCTGCTGTCCAGAATTCGGACTTCACCTTTAGCCATTCCGCAGACCACGTGATTTCCGTCTAGTGAGTAGAGTACACGTTGGTATCTCATATCTTCACTGGGAACAGTCATCAACAGTGCTCCTGTTTTTATCAAGAAAAATAACTGACAATGCAGTATTAAGATACCATGTCTGTGTCTTTTCACTGACTGAAACAGTTCCGACCAGGTTATCGGCCCCAAGGGAAGGTTAGGGCCTCTAAGGGGATGATACCACACGGGATGTTTTTTCCGGGGCACACAGTCTTCAGACGAAACTATGTAATGTTTCACTTGTCATATCCCAAACAGGATTTGATTGCATTTTAAATAAATCGGACAAATTTTCATTTCTTCCTTTCTATGCTTCTTGCGTGCACGTGATGTTGTAGTTCCCTTAAAAAACGTAGCCTGGATTAATCTTAACAGTTTCGTCAGACTGTAATGGTTCAAAACCATACTCTCTGGGCAGAAAGAGCCCAATACTTGTTTTACAGGGGATATCAGCTGTTTCGACAAAGGTTTTCTTGCAAAACGCGACAATGCCGATTGGTATTATGGGTAGTAATAGCTCGGCTTTGCTTGATTGATGTTCTGGGTGTTTCAGCAAGAAGAAAGGCGAAAGCATGAAAGACGTGTTCGTGTTGTTTCCTTCTATTACGATGAAATAACTTGAGTTTAATCAAGCAACCGTGAACCTCCGTGACCCAAAATACTGGGGGCAGATTTAAGGAGGGGGATGGAGGTTGGATGGCCAGCCCACCCCCTTTTGAATAAGCAAGGCATAAGATAAACATTTAAAAAGATTGTGAATATTATGGCAAACGCTCTTGAAAGGTTCCTCATTGTAATTTCTCCTTTAAGGTATCGTTAGTTTTTCAGGTTTCATTTAGGTTCCAGTTTTCAAGTTGCAACATTTTGGGGAGATGCCTCATTGATTCTGCAATCCCAAGGTACCAGCCCCTACCCCTCTCCCCTTGAAAAATCCTGGATCCCTTTCGACATTGTTGCGTATGCTTTCACGCTTTGGAAGGACAAGCTTTCTCGAAACAGTTGTGTATGCTTCTCACTTGCCTGTTTCCACGTCCCATACTGTCAGGTAGAACACGTGGCCAGTCTCCGAATTCGTTCCACAACAAAATCGTTGACCATCGGGTGAAAACGCTATGCTCTGTGAACCAGAGAAATTACCCCAGGACAGAGCCAGTACATTGGCACCGAGTTCTTGTGGTTTGTTCACGTGACGCAGCCAATGAGGTTTGTCTTTCAGGGAAGCTAGATACGCCTACGAAGAATAGATATACAGATTAATTTGTAAAAGAAATCACCACGTCGGGTTCAGTCCGCTACTTATATCATATCCAAATTCGCAATTAGTCGATCAGAAGCCTCCTCTACTTTCCTAATATCCTGACATATCAAGTCACTAAACCAATATAGCGCTGCCATATCATTGTTTACTTCGCCAAATTCGAGTATGGTAAATAGCTAATCGTCCCATCTTCGTTGGCTGTATATCATTAATTTCGCCATGGCCTTGGATAAATTGGCTCGACGACCTCTCGCGGCCCAAATACAAACCGGTTCTGACCAAAATCGTTCGATGCGCCGCCGACGTGAACAAGAGAGGTACGATTAGGCACAAGAAGTTGACTCCCTCTGAACGGATAACACAGACACCTCAGCGAGTTCTCTAATTATTGAAGTCAGTTGCTTCCCTGCTTGCCCGTTACATCCTTCATCTTTTTTTAAAGTTGGAAACCTTTATAAGGCTCCTGGCTGTATAACGCTTGTAAATCTAAGGAATGGGCACCTCGCTCAGGTAGACACTCATCTTGACTAAGGGAGGGGGGGGGGGAAGGGAAGAGGACCTTCCTGCATCAATGTTATCCCGGCTGATCACACGCTGCCTAGAGCTAGCCTGCGTTGCAGACAAACTAAACCCCGGTATAGTCGGGGTTTAATTTGTCTGCAACACAGGCTACCTAGAGCCTAATTTATTTGAAAATGAACAAAGAGCAGGTTTTTTGGTCATGTGAGTGCCCACCTCTGCAGCTTTGGCTGGCGCGCTCGAGTCGGGAAAATTTGCTGCTTCTTGCAAGGTGCATTCTGGGTGGCTATTCAGGACTTGCACATTCTCACTCAACATCTGCGCAAACTCCTTCAGGCTTACGGCTACTTGTTGGTTCCCAGAAGGCTTTGCAAGCCTTGCAGCTGTCTTCACTTCGTTAATAAGCTCATAGACCAGACCAACTGCACACTTTGCCTGAAAGAAAAGCAGTGAAAAGGAATAAACAGACGTTCCGCTAAATGTGTAAAGTTAAAGTCTGCTCTTATGTTCCCTTTCTGTGGCATGAAGCGACCAGGAGTATTTTTACGCCACCCTGATTGGGATACTAGGGTTACCCCCAGCATTGAATTCGGCGGTACCCATTTATACATCTGAGAGGAGAGAGGCAACGTGAGAATTGCCCAAGAACACAACACAATGTCCCTGGCCAGTGCTCGAACCCAGGCCGTTCGATCCGGAGACGAGCCAGCGCGCCTTCCATAGCTAAATATAAATGGACTACATCTTTATTTAGCGAGGTCGGATGAATTCAAGGGATATATCAGAATCATGGATTAAACATGTTTTTGTAATGGAAGTGGTAAGTAACTAATTAAAATTAGTTTGACCCTTCTGAGATTATAGTTAACTTTATTTACCAAATTCTGCATGAGTAACCTTAAGCCTGTTAGAAATGAATGACAACAATAAAAGCCACTGTTCGAGATGTGTTCCGAATACTTTCTGACCTGCATTTTACACGAATTGCGATGGTTTGCTCTCGTCTTGAATTATTTTTCTTGTTCAGGTATGACGATAAGGATCCGAATAAGGAAAACCATCTTGAATGTATAAGTAGTACTACTGGTACTTACTTCTACAAATGGTATGCAACAAATTGATTCTATGAAAAGCTGCCATCGTTCCGCGCCAATCAGAGCTGTGGGTAGTTCCGTGAGTTTTCTCATGTTGTACTGACGATCCTTAAAACTGAAAAAAAACAAGAGAAAGAGAAAAAAACCACAGCATTTATTTTCTTGCACTGACACTAACCATCCTGAGTTTTGCTTGGGAACTGTGCTTTATACCATTTCAGTACTGGGATTTTCGAGTTTGACTTGCTGGTGGCCTTAGTCATAGCTACATATTATTCGGCTTGATTTCTTACTTTGTATCATTCGAAGATGTCTGGTTCAACACCAGAGGCTGGGAAGCTACTTTGCGATCTGCTGTTCGCGATAAACCTGCAAACGACAGACAGTTGCTATAGTTACCTCGTGATTACAATATGACCCAATATCATTGAACTTAACTAACTAATGCAAAAGTGGCAATCTGATTGGCTGAGTGATCGTGCACTAACAGCCTTTACGGTCCAATGGCTGGAGGTCGTCTACGAAATAGCGAAGTCGAGAGCGAATAATCTAAATTTTAATTCGTACATATCTACTAGGGTTTATTACGAATTTAGTTCTCTTATATATTGACGAATAATCTAAGTTTTAATTCGTATATATCTAATATAGCGTTCTATTATGAATGCAACTCTCTTGTATATTGACGAAAATCTAAAGTTTTGAACGGCTAACAGATTTATTCTAAAACAATAAGATTATGCCGTGTTCTTGATTTCTATGCGTATAATAGAAATCTTGAGCTTAAAATGTAATTGTTAAATGGAAACGTTTTGTCAGCTATTGATCGTGGTTAGTTTTAAAGGTTGTCTAATTCACCTCTACAAGTGAACTCTTGGTAAAGGAACAGTCAGTAATTATTGCAAGCCTTTACTTAAACAATAATGCAAACAGTAAAAGATAGTGAAAATGGAAAGATACCTTTTGTCACAAAATAAATAATAACAGATATCAAAATCTGTTAAAAAAGGTCAGTAACACGTGAGTCATTCAAACAAACAATAAAACATTTGCCATACCATCCTTTCCAACGTATGGTATCGCTTGCCCTGCCCAGCGACCAATGAAATACTCCGCAATGGCGGAGTGACGAGCCTTGCGAACTTCTGGATCAGAAACAAACCTCTGAAAACATCAACAAAAACGATATTATATAAACAAAATCCCCCATTTGGTGTCAAAAGGCAAACAGTTCTGCTCAAGGAAAACTGTGAACCTCGAGGAACAGGTAATGTCCAAGGACAAGTACCGAGCATATTTTAAAGTCGAATGGAGGCTTTAAATATTTCTCGTGCACACGGGATTTGAATATTCGGAAAGCGTACTCGGAAGTACTCGGATATTCGCCAGTTTTAGCTGGGAATTGTTCAGTCACGTGACGCGTCTAGACCAATTGCGAGCGAGCAAAAAATAGGGTGGATTCTAAAATGGATTCTATGCAGTAAAAATGCGCCATGCTGGAGAACAAGTAAGACATTCGACACAAACAAACGTCAGGGTTTGAGTGGTCGAGGTCGCTTTGTTTCGGATGGCCCAGTGTGCTCTAGGCGCAGTACCACATGACCGTTAGCTGCAAAGGGCCCTGAGAGGCAACGTGAGAGTTGCCCAAGAACACAACACAATGTCCCTGGCCAGTGCTCGAACCCAGGCCGTTCGATCCGGAGACAAGCCAGCGCGCCTTCCATAGCTAAATGGACTACATCTTTATTCAAATTAATCTTTTAAATAACAGCCTGCGTAAATCCACTTTTACATGCAACAAAGCTCTCTTACATACACAAGAACCAGCTATTTATAAATAAGGTGCATTACCTCCTCTGCAGCTTCTCTAAACTGTCTGTGATACCATGACAACACTGGCGTACCCCCCTTTAGTCCTCGTTCCACTAGATAAGGTCCTAGGTCCGTCTGAATACGGACCCACAGTAAGGGAGGCAAGCGTCTCACTGGTGGAACCCACCACTCATACACGTCATTCAAAACCTCATCGTCACATGACAGGATATCTTCAAGCTCATTGGCTACAAGACAGAGATTTTGAATCAAAAAATAGTTGATAGAGAAGGAAGACAAATACATGGGCAAATGCAGGGATAAAGAATTTGCTCACTTAAAGACAATAGGGGAGGCCTAAAAAATACCAGGAAGAGGACAGTAGAGAAAAACTGAAATCCATTCACCTGACCTGGGGCACGTTTCTCGAAGGTCTCGATTAGTAAACCTTATGATTACAGTGCTGTTTTACTCACAAATGCTTAATATGAGCAGAGGTTCCTTTCATACAAGACGTTTTAGACGTATACACCTCTCTGTTTTTAGATACAGATTAACTGAAAATGGCTTTGCGGTCTAAGAAGGTTTCCGGGTCTTTCGAGAAACGAGACTTAGGGGCGAGGTTTGGAATTAAGGTGGCAAAAGATCGTTCACGCTGGAGAGAGACTGTGAAGACCTTATGCGTCCCATGGTGCAATGAGGACCGATGATCATAAACAACTTACCAATATAATGTCAGAAATGAAAGTTAGGTAATGATCGCACCTGTTAATCCAAATTTAGCAACTGTGAGGTATCCTAGGGCGTGATTGACTAACAGGTTACCATGGACACGGACAAGCCTGTCAAACATATCATCAATGAGGTTCCTGACTGTCCTGGACAAGGTGATGTCATCATCTGGAGTGAAGGAGGTCCATGTACAAGAAGTCTCGAAAGCAATCTAACGGGTACAACAAAATGTCCGCTTGGTGTCGTTGGATTATATTGAGAGGTTAGCCACATCAGGTGACTAACTCAGGTTTTAAAACATTCGAAATTCTGACACTAGATTTTTATATAAATTAATTAAACATTCTTAGAGCGATTTTCAATTGAGTGTCGTAAAACCAAAGCTAAACCATTTACCGTACCAATTAGACTACTCAGCCAATCTCAAACCGTAGTAAAAACCAAACAAAAACCAAAGTAATTGCCTGATTTCTTTCGACACAATTGAAAATCGATCTTTGTTTGACTAACTAAAGGAAATTCATTTTATTTTTTGATACAAACCTTTAGGAAGAGTGGATATGGACATTCATTAAATGCATCCAAGACCTCTAACATCTGTGACGCTGTTAAACTCCTGTTGTTGGTTTTTAACCAAGATTCAAGGAGATATTTACCATCTTGAGCAGTCATCTTAGTAACCTACAAAAGAGAGAATGTACATTAGACGTTACCCGTCCAGATTCAACTTTTCAGCGGCAGGCAGCGTGGCCGAGTGGTTTAGGACGCTAGATTTGAAATCTGGAGGTCCCTGGTTCAAATCCTCCACCCTGCTGCTTTCTGGATTTGTTCTCGGTAGTCCCGACTTCAACTCCTTGACCGCGTTGTGTAAATAACCAACTTGTGAGCCTCCCACCAGTTGGGATTCTTAATAGTTTATGTTCTATTTGCTATATTTAGTTATTTATTTGCAGTGTTCCTACTCCTAATTAGCACTACAGTGCTAAATACACTCGATACTTAAATAGAGTTATTATTATTATTATTATTATTATTATTATTATTATTATTATTATTATAAAACCAGACCGTATAAGTACGAAGGTGATATAACGCAAAGTGCTATAAGTCTGTCCTCTTACTCCCTCCCTTGATGGGGTACTGTCCATCAGTTCCAGGTCCCAATCAGTTGTCTTCGTATCTGTTTAGGTTGTCGTAGCTATCTGAGTCTTGCCCCCACCACGTAGGGTAGGGAGAGGCGTATGAAGAACAGAGAGCCATAGACCCTTTGCAAAAATGGCGTCTAAATTTGAATAACAATACTTGGTACATCCTTAGCCTCACATTCATGTGAAATTTCCTTTGTCTTGAAACATGAATGTGAGGCTAAGGATGTACCAAGTATTGTTCTTCAAATTTAGGCGCCATTTATGCAAAGAGTCTATAACATAGCGTTTAAGGTTAATGAGTTGAACACATCAGTGAAAGTTCAACCATACATTCGATGATGTGCAAAAAGCTGCAATCACCTGACTGCTACTCAGATTTCAGCTTAGACTTATCGCTATGCAAGTTCCAAGGTTCCTACCTAACGGACTTAATCAGGCGGCGTACCTCAACAAACGCTTTATCCGGCAAAGACAGCTGCAACTTATTTAAGCATCCTCCTTCTTCTGGTAGGGTAGACACGATAATCTTCAAATTGGATGGCAACTCGAATGGAAGCCACTCTAAATTACGACCATTATCTTCATCAGTCAGTTGATCCAGCGAGTCCAGGAACAAGACCAGCGGTTGATTTTTTGCCGCGAGCTGTAGATCGTCTAGAAACTGTTTACAAAGAGTCTTGAAGTCGTTGGCAACCTCACTGGGATCTTTTCCGTATATTCGTCTTATTTGGATGCACAACGATCGAAGAAGAGGCCGCGCAGCTGTCGAATCCATGCTTGTTCCGAGAAAACGATAAAGTATCGCCGCACTGGAAGACTGCAGTTAACAAAAGAAGGCAATGAGTGTTGCCATAGAACTTAGACGAGAGAACTTAGAAGTAGGGGCAAAACTGAGCGAGTGTGAGAGTGAAGCATCTGCAGGGTTTTTGTAAACGTATGTTAGAAAAGCCACAAACATATTAGATTTTGCAAAATAATACTATTTAATATATATATTTTAATACTAAAAGATAGCGAGGATTTATACATTACCGATGATACAGCATTAGCTATGCCTTTCGCCATGATACTTGTTTTTCCTGAGCCAGAGGCGCCATGGACCGCCAGAGGGTACGAAGAGTCGCTTGTCAAATAGGAACTCACCTGCCGATGAAATTGTTATCTGAGTCATTTTCGCATCAGCTACAACAAGTTTTAAACTTACGATTTTTTCCTGTCCAGCTCCGGTAGTGTTAATTAACTGGTAACTTGAGCCACTTTCTCATTAAATGATACAAATGTCCGAACAAATCAAAACAAAAACGCCCAAATACTCGAAAACTGATGATGTATGTGCCTAGGTTCACATGCCACTCTATAATATAAGTTTCGCCTTTCGCTGTATAGAGAGTTGGGGGAATTGGCGTAAATGTCGAGATCTTTTTGCAGGACATGAAACTATGTACTACTAGGATGAGTAAACTGATCTGTTAATTAAGTGTTAGTCTAGCAAAGCCTTGCGTACCCTAGCCTAATCTAGCGTCGTCTGATCTCGTCGAGAAGAGTTTATCCTAGCCTAGTCTATTCTAGTAAAGCCTGCCTAGTCTAGCCTAATTTATCCTAGTCTAATCTAGGTTCGTCTACAGTAGTGCAGTGTAGAGGAATGGAGTGTTGTAGTCTATTCTAGCGTAGTCTAATCGAATCAAATTTAATTTGATTAGGATTTTATGATGGGCTCTAAAGGCGCCAAAGGCTCTTTTGAGATAAAAGCTTCCAAAGGATATTGAGGTTTTCCAACTGACTTTGGTGGTTTCTAATAATCTTACAAACCCTTTTATACCTGATCAAGAATTTCCTCCTTTCCGATTACTTGTTGAGCTTTCTCCAGGCAAAATACAGCGTGGCTTTTAACTTCCTCAAACAAGACGTCATCAGCAACGTGACCTCCCTTGATGGCTTCAGTCATGGTGTTGACCATTAGACTGCAGAAATGATCCGCAAACTCTCTATCTCAAGAAAAAATAAAACAAGTTAACACAAGAGATTATCAAGGTAAGAGAGTGAATCCCCCATATAGGTCCTGCAACTAAGGTAATCCCTCTTAAGTTATTTTTAGACGTAGTACCCAGTTCTTCCGAGGATGTTACTCGCGCGATGCATAGGCAGTCGAATCGACTTTCTCGAAGTTACCTGAGAAAAAAATGGCGGGAAGGTCATTTTATATGTTTTGGTTTCGTTTCATACCAGAGATGTTTTCTGCGCGCTCAGCCGCCTCTTTGTACGGCCGACCTTTCTTTGTTTTTCTGCTTGTTTGGCTGTTCATCATTTTGCCGTTTACATGGTTTTAGGGAGTTTAATTAAGCAAACTTCAACGGCAACGGCAACGGCAACGAGTACAATGGCTGTGTAAACGTGCGTTATAATTATTCAAATAGCCACATATTTGTGGATTTTGAGAGAACGTGAACCATACGACGGCCAATTTTAAAAATGTCTTTCTTGAATTTTGAAGCTGTCTTACATATCCTGTTTAGGATATTTCTGACAGTATACACAAACTGAATAAACGCAAATTCTCGCAAGATTCGAAGGTTGAATATTAAGTCGTTTTTTAATCGACGTTGTTTTTGGCGTTGTTACCGTTGCTGCAGCGAGCGTCTGCCTGCACTTTCGACCATCTGTTTTTTTGGTTGCCCAGCTTGTGTTTGCGCGTTTGTTTGCTTTGCACTCGTTTGTCCAAACATTTCTCTGCCGTTCATTCAGTTGTTATTGCTTGAGCCAGGGTACATCCGACTTTTATTTAAACTCCCATTAAAGTTTCGAAATGCATTAGAACATGCCGAGATCCAAAACTCCTTTGCTTGTAATCAAAATATCAAAGAAGACATCTCCACAGCGTTGGAGGTTTTACTTTGCTTTGAAAAGAAACGGAACGAAACATAAACTGATCCTCCACGAAAATATCCACGCAACGCGCGAGTAATATCCGCGGAAGAACTGGGTACAATGCCTAAAAATTAAGAGGGACTACCTTAGTTAGAGGACCTATACGGGGGATTCACTCTCTTACCTTAATAATCTCTTAGTTAACACTAATCTATGAACGCTTGACAAGAAACAAAGGCAAGAAAGAATACGAACAGGTGCCTATCTCAGCGAAAGGTATTTAAGGAGTAAGCTATTTTATGCATGGACGAGGATAACATTATGAGATTGTAGTTGACGATACGATTGGTGCATTTATTTTCATTAAAGTGCTTTTTGTCATTGTCTCTAAAGCTAAAATTAAACACCTAAACTTTGAGTGCAGATCTTGATTTACATAATAAAGTAACGTAAAATATATAAGATTGCTGCATGACTTGTGAAATAAAATAGAGAGAAAAGGAGTTTGACTAACAAGACAGAGACAGAAAGCGAGTTGGAAATGGCATTTTGAAGGTTTATACCTCAGATAATCCGCGTGTTGTTCCAGTGTTATTCCTGGGCCCCAGCTGACCGTAAAATCTTTAATATTGGAAGGATGCAGAACGGCAGGGACCGTCTCGTTCTTTAGCCTAGAGAGGAACCTCTGCGCCTCAGTATCAATACTGCCATCGCCATACTGAAACATGCAATTACACAAAACATGACCTCAGTTACAGCAAAGAGTAATTTTGAAACATCCATTATGATACATCAAATACTTCTGCTCGCGTGCGTTTGGCCTAAACTCGTCACGTGACTGGATATTCCCAAGCTAAAACCTGGCAACATCCAAGTGATATTCTTCAATTTTCAAAACCGCGCATGTTGCGGAAAATATTTGAAGAATAATAAACACAACAGCCTCCATTTGACCCGAAAATTTTCTCCGATATTTGTCCCTGCAGTGGTCATTATCTGTTCTTCAAAGCTCACAGTTATCTCTTCGCTTCTCGGAACAGATAATGTCCGCGGACAAGCATCCAAGAATATTTTTGGACCAAATGGAGGCTATTGTTTATACATTATTATTATTATTATTATTATTATTATTATTATTATTATTATTATTATTATTATTATCATTAGTATTATTACTGTTATTATTATTATTATCATTAATCTAGTAGCGTTTATAACGAATGCTTTTCTATTATTGGCTACGCTACCATCATCAACTTGCGCAAATAGTACAAATTTCATCTCGCGTGAGTGCAGAATCGAATCGGGTAACATGAGTACAAAATTGTATTATTAGTGAAAATTACAGCGATTATATCCGAAGATAGCCCAAAATTCAGCCTAGCAATTAAATCAGTGCATGGCGAAGTGAATATCTCACGAGAATAATACTATGCAGAAGCGAACAAGAATGTCAAAATGCGTTGTTTTTCCATTGAACGCGTTATCTCGGATCCAGATCTCCCACGGCCAGAAACACGATCAGGAAACTGTGTCTCTTACCCTCTTGTCAATAAATTTCCCAGCACTTTTGTCTTGATAACTTTCCTCTAAGCCAATAATTTTCCTCCGGTAAAAGAAGGCTTTTTGATCTCGATTGTCCATGTAAAGCAATCCTCGATGAACTTCCTCTTCAGTAACCGACACTGTGTACCACTTTGCTCTTAACAAAAGAAAAACCAAAAATGAACTAACAGAAAATGTCATTCGTGATTTGTTACAAAAAGAGTAACAGCGCGGGTCGGAAGAACGAGTACAAAAATTACCCGAAGGATTGCTAGTTTTTGTTTGTCAAACGAGAAAATGAGCAAGCTCTTTCGCAAGAACCAAGAGAGTTACCACATTAACGTGATTTGGAGCGGTAAACTTGTCCACCGACAAAACAAGAGTGTGGTAACCTGCCGGAGGATAAGAAAATGCGACTCTGCTCAAGTTACGAGATCATGCTCACTGCTGAACTTGGGATTAAAATCGCTTACTTACAGGTTTGGATACCCGGTCTTATTTGGCAAAGATTTTGACGATTTTACTTCTCCGTTTATTCCTCAGGTTTTGTTTGCGATTGATAAGATATTAGCCTACGAAACAGCCGTCCTTCTTCGCTCCCGGCCCGAGTGGCGTTTCGCGCGCAGACGTCCTTCACGCGAAACGCCACTCGGGCCGGGAGCGAAGATGGACGGCTGTTTTCGCAGGCTAGGAATTGATATATCAAATACTCGAGGGTGTTTCATCGGCTATCCAAACACCTAAAATTTCGTCAAAAATACTCCAGTACGCGTCGTACTTTCAACTCTCTTCTCTGTGTTTGGATATTACGATAAAACACTGTCTCTTGTTCAGTTGGA
This sequence comes from Platygyra sinensis, assembly GCA_019787425.1. Taxonomy (NCBI): domain Eukaryota; kingdom Metazoa; phylum Cnidaria; class Anthozoa; order Scleractinia; family Merulinidae; genus Platygyra; species Platygyra sinensis. Next base: position 60,726 of record JAHPZR010004531.1, read on the forward strand.
ATATTACTCCATATTGTCTGAGCTGATTCATGATATCTTCAGGACATGCTATAAAATCAGTTTTTTACCTCTCTTTGTCCTTTAAGCACCGTGATGCTTTCCTCAGAGTCATCTGTAGCTTCTCAAAAATGTCCCACCATTTGCCCTGTGGGGCCTGGGTGCTAGGCTTCAACATGTATGTGTGAGGAACAAGGTTTGTGTTCAAATCAAACCTAAACGGATAATTCAAGTGTAGTAATGTTAATGAATAACGACTGAATTATCACTTGCATGGTGTCTAAAGAAGTCATTAGGCAATTGCTATAGGCTATTTGTTACCAATCATTGAGCAGGTTGACATCCGGGTCGTTGTCCTTTTTAGCTTGATCCATGAGTTGGTCAAATTCACTAGCCTCAATGCGCGCTGGGAACGGTCGAAATCCTGCAGTTTAAAATCAAAAGTATTTCACATCCTAGTTCAGTCATTGTTGTCCAGCATAAAGCCGTTTTAGTGAGTTGGTCGGAAGTGATTGCATGTCAGATCTCTTGAGTGAATGTGAAAACTTCATCGTTCCGGTGTAAAGGAGAAAATGGAAAAAGACAATAGCTCCTTTTCCTTAAACTTCATTTTCTGTGCTGGTCTTTCACGCAAAAATAGTCGTGGACAAATTCTACTTTATGAGTCCATCGAGCCAAGTGGTCTGTCTTCTGCCAGTTGGGATTTTCAATCACGTTATGTTCATTGCATCATTTCTTTCATCATTTGGTTTAACTGGCCCTGAAAAGCCCCATTGGGAGTGGTCAACTAAGATATTTATTTATTTATTTCGTGTTCTCACCGTATTTATCGCATAAAAACACGATGTAGTTGATTCCTTGAGACTCTTTTTGACACCTGTCCAAGAGTAAGAAATGTCACTTTAATCATGTTTGAAAGCTGGTTTTATAATCGAGTTTTTTTTACTGTAAAAATACCACTAAGCTTTCCCTGATGACCGTGACGTAGTGAAAGAGTGAGTGAGTGGGCGAGCAAGCATGCATGTTTGTCATACCAATCAGATTGGAGCTACTATCACTGGCCAATCAAATTGTCGCTTTTAGCCGTACAAAGCTCGCGAGAAGATTTGAATCTAATTTGAGAAACGCCATCTTTGTTCTTCTATTAAGTTAGAAGGCGTTTATCTGTTTTTCTTTGCAACTTTCCTGCTTAATGAGCCATTTAAATTAACTTTGTACTTTTATAATTAAAATTGTTTGCAATCACGTTAAGCGAACAATTTTGTCTTAAAGAACGTTTATTGAAATACAAACATGCTGTTGAGAATTGAACATGATATCCCAGCAGTTGTTGAACAGGGATATGCATCCCACCAGCTGAATTTTCATGCCAAGAAAAGTATCATTTTAGGTAAAGAAAGTCTGATATTCATGTTTCAGCAACTGTTCGCAAACCTTAGAACAGAGCACATATCAAGAACATGGAATCAAGCAAGTTGCTTTAAAGCTATTTAGTGGAGCAGGGCTGGCGCAGTGGGGAGAGCGCTCGCCTCTCACCAATGTGTCCCGGGTTCGATAGCCCTTGCACACCTTTGTGTACCTATTTAAGTTTTTAAAGTATCAGCAACATTTAGATTGTAACCGAGCAAGCTTTAGACCAAAGAATTTTGATTCAGCTACAATTATTCCTTAATACAACCTATCATCAGCCTCGCAATTATATTTCCAGACAAAGGATTTTTCACATGAATGTGATGTTGAGAATGTCACTTGTATAAGTACTGTTATTTAAATCCAGACGCCATTGATGCAAAGGCTCTGTTAGGACTGAAACCTGCGTTAAATCTTTCCCACTCCGTAAACCCCAGTACTAAACTGTTTAATGACTTCAATTTCTACCCTTCACGAAATATGATATCCAGTTGCGCACTCCTGTGCTGTAAAAATTGAAAACAATTCGTGAGACGAACTCACAACAGTTAATTCTTTTCACGTAAAGATAATGTAAGGAAGAAATTGTTTTCTAAGAAACGCTAAGTTTGATTATATACTAACCTGACTATTTCGGCCATGCAAATTATGGAGGTCATGTGATCAGACGAAGACCTGCAAAGAAGGAAAGTTTACACTTAATTGTAACCCGTTTTTACCTTGTCCAGACCTAAACTAAAGCAGATATGGCATCGTCCATTCTGAAATGCTTGGTTATCAACGATGGGGTTCGGCCGTTAGCATCGATCGTTTACACAACGAAAATCAGCGTCGGAAAAGTTGCTTAACAGTGTGTTTGCAAGTTTGTTGTGTTTTGCACTTTCTAGCAAGATACAATCCAAGATGTGTTACAGGGAAGAGTTCAATAGATGCAAAATCCAACGCATGTATCAGATTTGCCTCGAACTTGGTACTTTTGAGGAATTTGCAACAGCTGTGCGGCAAACTGTGTTCATCAGTGCCAAGAGATGTTTGTCATCAGGTGATCACTTATTTTGAATCCGGGATTGAAACCAACAGTGCGTGAAACGGCCCGAAAAAATCCATTTCAACAGACGTCTGTGATCAATAGTTAATGGTAGCTACGTTTAGCATAACTTTGTCAAACAGATCCCAGGCCTCCTTGAAGTGTTAAGTCTTGGGCCCTTTGAACTACCTTTAGAAGAAGGCAAGGGCGGTTTTCATTCGACCAAAAAGTCCGGAACTTTCGAAATGAAGGCAAGTGGCACGGAAAAGTCTTGTGAAAGTTTCCAGAAAATCCAAAAATTGTTGAATTTCCGAACTGCGAACCATTTAACTAAAAATTCCAGAAAATTCCGGGAGTAAAATCAAATGGAACTGAAATTTCCGGAATGAAAATTTCGAAAATTTGGGTATAGCTTGTAAGATTGTCCCCTCAGTTCCGGAAATTTCGGAAATGCTGTTCCATTTTCTATTGAAATAAAATTTCCAGAAATGCAAACAGGAATATTTTTGGTCGAACAAAAAGTGTACAAAGGTTTACGTCACATTTCATCACGATTAAGTAGTTAATGATAGAAAGATGTAAAATAAATTATCGGTAGGTTTAGACACTCGTCTCTGAAATGAATAAAAACCTTCGTGCTCTAAGTGACGAAAGACACAGATGTCTCGAAAGAAAAATGTCTCTGGTTGGTCACGCTCGATCTTCCCACTCCAGTTCGTTGTCACATTTTTAGGGTGGTTTCCCCGATATCCGGCACGGCCGACTAGTGCGCGGGGAGACGCGGGTTCGAATACTGCTCAGGACACCAAGTTTTTTTTGCTTTAACGTCTTTCTATCACCATTTGAAAGGCTTGCCTAATTAATTTTATGTATGAATCAGATTTAAGAAACGATGTTTCGTCAGTACTGGGCTCCTGGTTTGGTATACTCACTCCTCTCTGATTCCCCAGCGCATCTCCGATGGAGCAAACTCATATCCATATTTCCTTCCAAACAGTTTCAAGTAAGGGTAAACTAAAAAAGAAAAGTGAACTCCCATTAAGTACTAAACCTTCCGATTTGAACGAAGACTTTCCTATTTTTACGCAACCCACAGCAATAGCACGGACATCCCGAAAGCTTTTTTTCGTTTTCAGGTTTCTACGCGCATAGGCATGCAGAGGGGAGGGTTGAAACCGAAATACGTACGTACAGTTAACAATTCTCAGGGTTAGCATCCCTACTTCCACCGGCATTGAATTCGCCGGTAGCATTTATACAACTGGGTAGGGAGAAGGACTGGAAGAGTTAAGTGTCTTTCCCAAGAACACAACACAGAACCGCGGTGCCAGGACTCCAATCCGCACCGCTCGACAGAGAATCTTTCGCGACCCGTGAATAGGCGTACCACTTAAAATAAGTGCTTTCATTGGTTTATTATGAACAATCACTATCATAACAAAAACATCTGATAAACAACTACCATCAGCGATAAGTAAGTTCCTCTCTTGTGCCGTGTCAGTGAAGGTGGAGCTGATAAACACACGAATGATCCGTACATCGGAAGCCTGGAAATCACAAAAAAATAGTGAACAACGTTAAGTGTAAGTCAAGTTTGACTAAAGATGCTCTTGATTTTCATTTTTATTGTCCAAAAGCCTTGTAACATCGCAGACGACCGAATTTTATTACTCTTTACTTAAAGGGAGCCTCCACTCTTATAACAAGTTGGCTTGTTGAATTGTTTAAAGTAATTACTAAATCTCAAATTTTACTGGACAAGGTTAAAATGACATTCAAGAGTAACAAAAATTGAGTTAAGGTTATCGCCTATTTTCGCTTTTAAATTTCCCGTGCACCGCCATTATGGATTTTGTGACGTCATCCTTGCATACGGCAGCTGCGCCCGCGGTACAAGCGGCAGTCAAAAATTAGGTGTCCTACCGAAACGACACGATAATAGCCTTTCTCTTCGCAATTAACAAAACTAAAGACAGTGAGTAAGTTGCTGTGGCCTTTACTAGTAATTAACTTGAGAATTCTGGGTTAAATTTGACGAGGAAAAGCATATTTTGTTCAAAATAACACAACTATTCGCCTACCTGACAACACTCGACGAACAGTCTACGAGCGAGGTGCCATGCCGAACACCGGCGGTCCATTTTTGGCGCCAAATTAAGAGCTTGGAGGCACAAAATTTTTCATATTTTTACAATCTGATATGGTTTTTGAAATTGCAAGTCCCTTTTTGTGCATATTTAATGCAATTTCCAGTGAGAAAAGAGGCTTGATTTCAGTGCCTTTCCCGACTTGTTAACTTGACGACAGGACACTAAAATTTTTCCCGCCCGCTGAATGCTGATTGGTCAATTCAAATTTCCCGCGCGCCAGCCGTATGCAAGGATGTGATTGCCGCTATTGTTAGGAAGAAGAGCATTTTTTTGTGTGAAACAAATGAGCAACCATATGATGTCATGTAATCCAAGATGGCGGCGCGCGGGAAATTTAAAAACAAATATAGGTGATAGGCAAATCTTGTTTTACTGACACTGATTCCTCATCGCCGGGCTTTCAACCGAAATTTGAATTAAGAAAGTATTTCCTACAATTAAACGTCCTTTTGCTTTAAGAGTAGAGGTTTCCTTTAAAATATGTCCAAATTTCAGTTTTAAATGAAAACAGTGGGATTTTTCTTATTTCATCATATAGCGCATTGAGACTCGTGTAATATGCTGCGAGATATTACAGTAACCTGATAACATCCTCCCTTTAAGGAATTCAGAGCGACTGATCATCATAATTGACTCACCTTGGTACTTAAGGTCTTGCCACCCAACAGTTCGTCCACCGTTGTCTTCTTAAGAGGAAAAGGTTCAAAGTCCAGCAAGTTCTTCTCAAGAAGCTCCTTCCACTTGCCGCGTTCATATCTCGGTTCCGCCCACAGATTTTCAATGGTTAGATTTTTCCCTCTTGACGCATCTGAAATGAATAGTTATTCAAATGATTTCATATAGCCGTGCCCTTCAATTCTTTGACAAAGTAATCAAACTGACCTAAATGTATAGGTAAATAACATCAAAATGATAAACAAGTGAACCTAACCGCAAGTTATCATTCAAAGCAAGAAGGTCTTCTTGGTTTGAAGAAAAAAATCGTTCATTTAAGAAATCGTTCATTAAACAGGTAGTGAACTTCGGGTTTGTGAAGAAATTTAGGTAGCCCAGGGTATTCAGCGTCGAAAATTCCACAGCGGGAGCTTTTGTAGTACCTTATAGGGTATTGAGCCCAAAAACAATACGGACAGGAGATAATGCGTTATTTTAGGGGTACCTGGGTACCTATTGGGAGGTGAAAAAAAATTTCAAGCCACAATCAGGATCTTGCTACTTCTTAGAGGTTCTTTTCCGAGGAGCACTCCCGTCCTTTGTATGTGGGAGTCCAGCTCTCAGGAATTATGAAGGCTGATATGACGGCCTCAACACTTTGCTGTGCTCGAATTTGCTCCAGGAAAAGCGTGTTCAGAGTAAATCATCTGTCTGAACATGATGCAGTTGCCAGGGGTGACCCAGAGGGTGACCACCCTTTTTATTTCACCAATATATCGTAAGCAGACAAACCTGGAACTGAGCTTTGCTTCGCTAGAACTGCCGCTGCTCTGAGTTTGGTGTGCACGGGCTTAAGTTGTCTGCTTTCCTTGTTTGTCTTTCCTTTTGAAGCTGTTTTCGACGCACCCGTCCCCATGCTTGCTGATTGTGATGCAGATACAGGTCGAATGCTGCTTGCACCGGCTAAAAATATCGATATCTCATCTCTAAGGCCTGTCTGTCACTGAAACAAAAGAAATATATTAATACTAATCGGTTATTTTAGAGTTACCTTTTGCCTGTGTGACAAAACAAGTGTATGGGTTGAGTTGCTCCCACAGGTTCATTTTTATTCAGATCCTGCTCATTTCCACATGAAAGGCTTTACACGAAGACTCGTTTTGACACCGAGGCGAAATGTAACTCGGAAATGGCCTGTTACTATTTAACAATTAGATTATGAGCTCGAGATTTCTATGAGGTGATAGTTGATGAGGCCGAAGGTCGAATCAACTATCGCCTCATAGAAATCGAGAGCGAATAATCTAATTGTTTTAGTAGAATTCTTACTAAAGTTTAATTCAAATAACGCTTTCTAATTATTTCTCGACATATTATTAAACTTTGGACCTTAACAAGATCGCCCGGATTGATTTGGCAATTAAAATTGAAGTCGTGCACGCGCGCGCGTCATTTTTTCAATAATTTGAACTTTTTTAAGTCAAGGAACCGTAAATGTCCTTTGTTTAGTCTTCCCAGGATTTCAATTATCCATTTTCATTAAAATTTTCCTCCTAAACTTTGGCAAAACGAAAAAACGTCGCCATTTGCACACTAATGGCTGATAGTGTGCAATGGCTCAGCCAATCAGATTACAGTATTTGCATTAGTGTACTAGTAGAATTCTACTAATAACTATTTGAAACGGCAACTGTAATAGCAAGAAGAACTAATGTCAAATTTCCAACTGTACTCTAGTTAATCAAACCATTAGTCATATTAAGCACAGTCATATAGTCTGTGTGACTTACAATTTGTACCAGCGTTTTACAGCCCCTCTCGGTCGTTCTCTGTCATTAGATCAGTCAGTCTAAAAATGATTTGACTTTGTGAAGTAGTGCGTGGCTCGGCCTAGTTCTCACATCTGTCAGAGACAAACGAAAGCGAAAATTTTAAAATTAGATGCTCTCTACATACTAAAGTATAATACTTCTACCACTAACTTAAGCACACACGCTTAAGCCGGACTTCTTTCAATCCTGGCCAAAAGTCTTGGGATACTTCGAGCTTTTGGTAGCATATCGTGTTTCTGAAGATATGATTGATCATTGCAGTTACATTATGCACACAGCTTAAGCAGTTGTGAAATTAAAGCATGAAAAAATTCAGGCCTGAACGGGATCCCGTTCTCCGCAGTTCAAGTATATAAACTTTTATATATTCACCTGTATATGGTCTTTCCGTTCGCCTCCTCCTCTCACCCCAAACACAATGTTGATGTTAATTCATCCAAAGTAGACCCTCTATTCCAACATATCTTTGTGGGGATGGGTCTTGGAAAATTGACTACCCACTACAAAATAATGCGTCACCAGTTACTATTTTGTAAAATGTCCCAAGGACGTAAGGCCAGGACTGTGGCTTCAAACTCCATAGTGGGTTTAGTAGATTTTGGTGTCACGCAAGACCACTTCACGTAATTAGTATTTTACGCCCACTGCAGAGAGAAATGTTGATTGAAGCGAACTGCTAGGGCTAACAAACAATTTCTTAAAGGTTAAAGTTATCTCAGTATTACAATTCAAGTGGACATTTACATCGATATCTCTGAACTGTGCAAAGTTTTGGCTATACTATCACTCTAGTCCGGATTAAATGAAACCACAATCACGTACGTTTAAACAGTCACGTAAATGGTGCAGTAAGAATATTAGCTGCATCAATTCGTTTCAACGAGCGAAGTATTCGGTGTTATTCTTTTATGAACAGTTTTTAACCTTAGAGCAGTATCACTGCAGCACTCGGTTCGAAGTTAAACTGATATTTTTCCTTAGGTTGCTATGCAAACAAAGGTCAACATTACAACGTTATTAATATTTAAGTACGAAGAAATACAGAACGACTGAACTGTTAGGTGACCGGCAGATAGCCTAAGCTGTAACTATGTGTGATTTATTGAATAACAAAAAGATTTAAACCATAAGTAGCTCCTGAGAAATATTTTTGATAATTAATTTTGGCGTAAAACGTACCTTGATGAGAACCTCACAAGTACTTCATGGCTGTTGGCGAAAAAAGTAATGTTGCGTGACTCCAACTTGGTGCGGTCACAATTAGCATGTGGATAAAGTGTTGAAAACAATAGCAGATGTAATCTCGACAATTTTGCATTGTGTTTTTTTCTGGTGTTTGATCCGAAGTCCGCTGATTGTGTATTGAGCGAATAATTTTCACACAGCCGAACGTTTTGCAAACGTTTTACCTTAATTTTATTATGCTTACTTGAAACCCACTATTAAATAACAGCTAACAATAAATAAATAACTTTTATTGTATATTTTTGACTCAAGACTTGGAGCGTATTCGCGTAAGAACCGACCACTCAAATTTTCGTCGAAAATGGATTGCAGTTTGTGATTAACTTGGCCGCTAAAATTATATAAAGTTTTGTATCATATTTTGTAGGAAGACTAAATTCACCGTCGTTTCGTTGAATCATTACTTGTACAATTCAGTTAAGAGTGCTACTACATTGAAATTGGAGTCTAAATCAGCACGAACGTAAATATATCAAAACCACAGTGGAGAACTGATCTATAGCTTCCTAAAGGCCCGAATCGTCCTTAAGGACGGTGCCTACTAATTCAAAGGTATTTTTGCGCGGTTCACTGAATATGCGGGAAAAGCAAATCATAACGAGTGCTATTGAAATCCGAAAAGAAAATTGGGGGTCACCACGCATTTTTCGAAGATAATTAATCAGCAATATTTGTAAAAAGCTTTAAAATACAAAGCAATGTATGGCGTTTTTTTCCCAATTGAAGCTTAATTATCTCTGAAAAATGCGTGGTTACCCCCAATTTTCTTTTTGGATACCAAGAGCACTTGCTAAGTTCTACTTTCTCCGCATAGTTTTGAACCGCGCAAAAATATCCCTGTATTATAAGCACCACCCATAGGAAATCCGAGTATCTCGAGATGCGCAGACCGTATGCGCAATAACAATAGTAGGCACCGTCCTTAATGGACTGAAAAAGAGCCTCCTGCATCGAGAATCGATTGAACGTCAAGCAAACTACGCTATGATTAGGAGTATTATTATACATCTGTATATTGTACTCACTATCAGCATTCTGATTGGCCAAGAGCCCCCTGCTAATTTTGAGAATTCACGTGATTTTGTGGACAAGCATGATTATATTTTTCGATAAGCATCTGGCTTTATTTACTGCAATTTTCATAATTCTGCAAACTCGCACTTTACACCTCTGAGCGCCAAACTGCGCTTTGGCTTCCGTCAATAAAACCTTCCAAGACAAGTCCACGGATGTTTTGGGGAGACAGAGGGGTATCAAGATCAACCCGGCAAAAGACATTTTAAACCAGGAGCCATAATCTGATTATGGCTCTGTTTGAACTCGATTTTAAACGAAGACGTCCTGTCAGATAGTGACTCTGAAGAGCCAATAGAGGAGTCATGAATTAATAAGGTTTAGTTTAAAAAATGAAGAAGCCTAAGCCGTGTATTAAACTGTGATAAAACACGATGGTCATTTAAAAACACGAGGGAACTCGAGTGTTCTCAAATGACCGGAGTGTTTTATCACAGTGTAATACACGGCTTAGGTTTCTTCATTTGCTTTAAAATATAGATTTTACGCGCGCAAAACAATAAAACACACCTTTTCTATGTTTTATACTCTGATAAAACATGGGTTTTTGACCAATCAGAGCACGCGCAGGGTCCTATCTATATTTTAAAATGAAATAAAGGTGCTTTAAAATAACAATGTTGTAAAATATCGTGCATTAAATTTACATCAACATTAATTAAGACACATTAAATTAATGCGAATCTTGTAAAATTGCGTTAATAAAGTGCATTGTTAATTTCCTATAATAAGTTAGTATAATCTGCTATCCAATTTTATTATTCAACAAATTGTAACACTATCCAAATATGGTCATGATGCTCTCGATATCTGTCATCCGTAGGTAACAGATATCCGGCGGTATACGTAGCTTCGTACGTGGAAAGAAAAAGTGAAGTGAAAAAATGTCGACAGAAAGGTTTTAAAATGTTACGAGCTTGGAAATCAATTTTGTTATCAATTTGTTGAATAATAAAACAATTATCCTGTTCAATCTCGCGGAATATCGTCTGATTTTAGCCGACTCGGCCTACGGCCTCGTCGGCTAAGTATCAGACGATATTCCGCGCGATTTCGCAGGATAATTGTTAAATATCTGCAGATTATACCGTGCGCAGTGCGCACCTTTGGCTAAAGAGCGCGAGCACTTCTTAAATGGTTTCGAGTGATGCGGCCGCTTGGTGTGTTTGTCCTTGTATTTTTACAAGTACAAATAAAATCTACTTGCATTTCACACTATAGTTTTTGTATATTTTCCATAAAACAATGTATAATAAAACAACTTAATTGAATTCGGTTTTTGTGCTGATATCCGGAATTATCACATACGGGGCAAAATTACTGAATGCTGATTGGCTGAGACAGAGGGCATTCTTTTCTTAATCACGAGGGCATGATTACATGATGCTGATTGGCTGAGCACAAAAATTGGTTTCCCGCTTCAAACGGATTTTGAAAAGAAATTTCAGAAACGCATCGCTTCTGAGTTTGATCTAAACACGGTTACTGTTTCATCTTAGCGTGAAAGAGAATCAACATGCAGCAAAGCGTAGTCTTGAAAGTGAAGAGTGATCATTGCAGTAAGTTTTCCAATTTAAGCAATTGGAAAGAAGAAGCCTGAAGAAAAAAATCAGGGCTTCAACGGGATTCGAACCCGTGACCTCCGCAATACCGGTTCGATGCTCTACCAATTGAACTATTAAGCCACATATTGGGAGCGAGGCCAATTTATTGAGTTCTTGTTTTCCCGTGCAGTGAAGTGATGTGAAGTATATATGAAGTAATTCATATTTGTACTACGGTTTTAGATGAAAGTGAAGAGTGAAGCATAGTCTTTTGGTGGAAAAGCAAAAGGATTTTTCCGACTAAAAATGTATTGAGTGGGGACGGCTGGTGTTGCACGAAAAATAGAATTACAGAACGTCATGGCCACCAAATTGAAAATTAATTTCTTCGTTTTGCTTCGGGTCGCCTTATTAGTATTACAACTTACCTTATCGGTGTAAAAGCAGCGTAAAATGTGTTGGTACTTGAAGTTTGCACAGGGGAAAGGACAGTTTTGAATGCAAGAAGTCATTAGAGCTCGTTTCGACACTTGTTTACGTCTTTCATCGATCGATGAAGTAGTTTCACACCGTTGCAAGCTTCGCAAAACAGGTGAATTAGATTGCTTAAAGTTTTGTTTGTAAAGAAATTGCTTTGAGTGAATTGAACCAAGTTGCTGTGTTTTGCTTACTATTGTAGTAGGCTTCCCCAATGTTACTGCTAGCCTGTTAAATTTATGCGACGGCAAGCCCTTGAGAGTTGTCCTTTGTACAAAATTTTGCCCTCTATGTGATAAACAAGTAATAGACCTTTGTCGCTTGTACATTTTGTTTTCCCAATACGGATCATGTGATGATACTCA
>JAHPZR010004531.1:75000-80573 GCA_019787425.1 Platygyra sinensis
AGCCAATCAAATTCACGGATTCACAATAGACTACCGTAAATTTATACTAAAAAAGAATAGGCAATTTCCGAGTTCTCTTGTGCCTCTGTTTCAAATCGAGTCTAAGTGCGAAACCATTCATATGAAATTGAGTTCTGCCTGTAGTAATTTTTCATGTAAATCAAAGTAGCTTTCATATGAATGGTTTCTTTCTTAGACTCGCTTTGAAACAGAGGCACAAGCTAGGGAACTCGGAGATGGCCCGTATTGTCTTTGACCAAAACGTTTTCATATTAGAGCAATTATGTCGCTTGACAAAGCTGCAAGTTATTTTAAATTAATCTAAGCGACACCTTGAGTTTACAGATAGCCTCAATTGCCTCTGACAACAAGCAATACGATATAGTTACTGTTCCGTGATGATTGTTCTACATAATTCAAATTACATTCGCGGATTTCTTTAATTCTTTCAAAGCTCTAACTGGTTTCATAGTTTACACTACAATTTCACGTTTTTAATAATTAATTGATGAGATTTGTGATGAGATCCATATTCTGCACCCTGCTTTCGCGACGGATAAGCTATTTTCATCGTTACACATTTTGTTGCTTTGCATGTGACTTCAGTTTCTATTTTGCCATATTTGTTCAACCAATAGGAGCTAAGCATTTGGTCCGAGTAATTAAGTCAGCGTACCTGACAATTTGCATAAAAGAATCTATAGCGATTACTTTCGATTTGAAAATGAAGTGAAATCTCATGGGTTTCTGATCAGTTAAAACTGAAAAGAACGCTGAAGAATTAATCCAAATTTATTTTAGAATATTGATCAGAATAGAATTTTAAGGTTTTTGCGATATATACGAACGACGCGAAGAAAACCCAGAAACGAGATCATCATGGCGAAAAACATTACAAAACCTGATCTTCCGCAAGAACCAAAACGGAAAAGCACAGCGACTGAAAAGGGTAATACATTGGGAAAATACTGCTCCAAGTGTTTCAGTTGTTATCAACAGCAAGTACATATTGACGCCACGGATGCAACTGCTATAAATATCGTCTTGAAAAACATCGGGAACGCACTTATAGGGGCTGGATCGAATGTGAAAATTTGCCAACGATGTTTTCGTCGTCAGAGAGTCCTACAACATTTGGAAAACAATCGTGCAGTGTGTGCAGATGCGACTCATGGGAGCTCCAAGAAACGTCGAAGAAAGCTGCGGAAGAGATCCTTTGAGGGCCAGTCGGCTTCTCGCAAATGTGACCTCGACGGGAATTCGGCTGATGGCGAAAACTCTGATTCCGATGGTTCTGAGAAATTAACTGATTTTCTTCAATATGATTCCGACGATTAGTCGCCGTGTAGTAAACAATTTTAGCCGATGTAAGAAGTGGTCGACTTCCTTGCGGCAAAAAGACCTAACTCGATCGAGTGGCTTTCGCTTTCAGGTTCTAGGCAGAAAAGAGACTAAATAAGCATCTTAAAATGCAAACGAAACTGACTTTTGTTGACATATCCCGTAAAAACTGTCATGTTTTCTGCCCTGTATTCTACGGTAACCAAAAGCCGGGTTCATTTTCTTGATCGTTCATGTTGTGTTGTTAGCGATACCTTGCGAAGCCGTACATGAATTGCTACACGAATGACATAACGTAATACATAAAGTTGTGACGGCATCTAAGATCTAATCGAAAGCGAAGAGAGTCGAGACATGCACGATAATTTTTGGTAGAAATCTGTAGAGTACAAGTACTTCTGTTTTTCTTGTTAATATTGTTATATTGTTATTGTTATATATTGGTAATCTTCTTAATGCTGTTATAAGGATATGATTTCATGTAATAGTTTTGCATTCACTGATATTTGTGCATTATTAACCAGTATATAAGCCTGAATTTTTAGCTGGACAAGTGGTACGAGATGAAAGTTAGCTTATAAAGCTTGTTAACATCAATGGACTTACCCTCGAAAATACGTACCGATTAAAAAAAATGTTATCGCGGAACCTAACGGTGTAGAGGTAGTGATTTAGCTCGCTATTACACATCCTATTAGACAATGAATTTATAACACTATAGTATCACCCAACTAGTGGTCTAATGCAAATCCTGCATTTTGATTGGCTACGCTACTAGTGGTCTAATGGTAATAGTCATCGAGTAGCGAAATTCGCCGGTTTTTCTTTCGTTTTTTCCCCCAAATAAATATTTCTTCAACTTGCATTCGCTAACGTTATTACCGCCTTTTCTGTCCGACTAGTTGGGTGATACTAAAACAATTAGACCCTTCGCCCTCAAGGGCCACGGGTCAATAGCCCATTCGGCTTCGCCTCATGGGCTATTGACCCGTAGCCCTTTCGGGCTACGGGTCTAATTGTTAAATAGTTATTTGCGATTTTATGGTAAGTAGCGCGATGATATCATTCAGACAAGCAAATTAAAAAATGAATAATAAGAGACTTAACTAGATTTCGCCACCTGTTCTAAAGAAATCGAGATTTCTAGACTGCGAGACGATTTTCAAAATGAAAAGAGATTGCGAGACTCGTGAAAAAAAAGCGGGGGTAGAGAACCTCAGTTTTTGAAGGACCATTCGCTACCCCTTAATATATGTGACTTAGTTCACTTTAAAATATAGATAGGACCCTGTGCGCACTCTGATTGGTCAAAAACCCATGTTTTATCAGAGTACCAAAGATAGAAAAAGCGTGTTTTATTGTTTTGCGCGCGTAAAATCTCAGTATATTTTAAAGTAAATGAAGAAGCCTAAGCCGTGTATTACACTATGATAAAACACTCCGGTCATTTGAGAACACTAGAGAAATGTAGAAAACACACGCCTGCGGCTCGTGTTTTTTACATTTCTCTCGTGTTCTCAAATGACCATCGTGTTTTACCATAATACACGGCTTAGGTTTCTTTATTTGTTAAACAAAAGTACAATGAAGGTCAGAAAGCGACTGAGGGGAATAAAGTAGCATGACATCGAGGAAATAGGTCGGCCACTTTACGTCACATGGGGAAAACTTGTGAGCAACATAAAAGTCACTTATCGAAAACGTAAAAGCGCAGCAAACAACTCTTTTAATGTTTATATTAAAATAAATTACCATACAGCAATTGACGTTAGTCTGCTTAGTTCATTTTTTTTTTCTAAGTCATCGAGTTATATTATTTTATTCTTCTCCAGAGCAATAAATCACATGACATGTTTCCTGAATTTTCTTGTCCGAGGTAGTTTGTTACTGTAACATCTAAGGCTATTTCTAGTTATGGCGAAATAAAACTATTCTATATTTCACCAGCACGATATCTGAATCTTAAGGTAAATTAGGGGAAAATATCACTTTGCTAAAACACTATCTTAATTTTCGAATTCTAAGAAAATTTCATTTCAAAGCACCTTGAAAACCTTAACGCAAGCAAAAAAGCACAGAAAAATTATGTATCAATACGAGTTAAGATCTCATTATCGCGTCTTATTTACGCTTTCCCTTTCCGACATCCATCATTCTTTGCGATCCGTGATGACAGTTGTCAAAGGCCATGTTGTAATTAGACCCGCCAGCTTTGACGTAATCTGCAACTCTAGTCCCAGGCTGCACAGGCTGAGCACCTGCTGATGTCCAGGCTCCACTCATGTGCTTTGCATTTGTGACTACTGTCTGGCCTTAAGACAACAAACAGAAGAAAAGAAAACATAATTATTTTCGCACAAAAAAAAAAACAATCGGGATCTTTTTATAGGTTTGTGATAGGCTCCTGATTTGTGTCGATGTAACTTTACCTGTTTACTAAAGGAAACAAAAAGGGACAAGTATATATTATGAATTATGAAGTAACGTTAATTACTCGAGTCTCCGTATCCTGAGCCCTTGTGCACAAGCCAACGGTCTCCACTGTTAGTAGTCACCACGACACCAGAGTGCTGAATTCCTATCCCCCCTCCTGATCCCCCTAGGGGCCTTGTCACGTGTTCCACGGAAGTCACACCAGAGTTGTATAAACTTGTGAGACCCTGTTGGCTGGTGATGTCATGGGGAAGTCTGCCACCGGCACCGGAACTGGATGAGAAACTGGAGAAAATGAAAGAGATATTGTACATTTATTAGCTTTAAAGGGGCAGTGTCACGCTATTTGGCAACTTTATAAAAAGCTAGAAGGTGTCTTCGCATCAATTGAATTCCAAAAATAATGGTCTAGTTTCGTTATTAAAGACTATTTGAAGGTACTGAAACTATTTCCTGTCCCCTGTCGCTACGGATGGTAAGGATGGAAATGGATTGAAACTTGAAAAAATTCGCCGATTTTTTCAAGTTTTGATGCTATGTCTTTAAAAAATCCTCAATAAATTTATTATGGGTGGCCCTCTCTGATAAAATTCATTTGATATCTTCCTCGTAGCTTTACAGAAGCATTTTGTTTATGAGTAAAGCCTCAAAGTAATGATTTTAGCACAGAATTGACCTAAAACAGCAAAATGCTCGTAACACTGCCCCTTTAACCACATGGTGCGAACAATGTCTTGATATAGCCAACCTGGAAGCGCTTTGAGTTTGCTTGAACCTCGACCGGATTATTTTTATTTTTTATTTTTTCTCTCAGAAACAATCCTATATCTAAGGGTCTCTTAAGGCGGGGGTAAACCTGAATAGGAGTGAAATTTGAAGTATAATTAAGAGGGAATTATTAGGATTAAAAGAGGTTTGAAACACTACCAGACAGTAGACCCCCTCCAAAAAGAGTCCCAGGTTGGTAGGGGACTGTTTGTTATCCGTCTACTAATTCTTTACTTCAAATTTCAATTTTCCAAATCCATCAAATCTTCAACATTTCATATTTTCCTCAATTTAACCTATCCTTTGAGAAAAAATCTCTCTTTCCCAAAACACCTAAAAATCACCCAAAAATTTACACAAAACTGCCAAATAGTGGCAGAGGGATTTGGCGTCGCTTGAAACGTGACCGAGATATTGGCAGAAAGGCCGTGTTAAGCGACGTGAAAACAGCCTTCACGTTGACCCCCGCCTTAAAGGGCACCGCCAGGGGTCTGTGCGTGTACTTTTGTTCCTATCAAAATTGCCCTTGGTCTCTCCTATTCCCTAAAAGGATTTCTTCGATTTTGAAGTTATCTATCCCCCAAAATATGCTTTTGTTCCTTCTTTCCTAGTTTTATTTGACTCTTGTCCTCAGGTTCCCAAAACGTTCATGACACGGGTCCCTGTGGGGCCTTATAAGGAAACCTTGTTTAAAATAGTTGCTCATTAGTATAAGCAATTCAGTTTCTGATGGAGCTACAAATAAATCAGTTGTGAATATTGAAAGGTCATACTACGATTAACTCTACCGATGAATATGAGCCTAAGGTATTGAATTCTTTTTGTGCAACACAGCTTTAAAAACTCAAAATTTTACAATTAATGTACGAGTTCATTAGTGCTTCCGGCACCCACAAATTTTGCAGTTTTTAAAAGACAATATGACTCCTCTAATATTACACCCAAAGAGCTAAATATTTCACTAGCTCTTTAGCTGCCTGAAATCAATTCATATCTAACATGTTTCCCTCTGTGGGCAAAACCATATGCAA
>JAHPZR010004532.1:0-2500 GCA_019787425.1 Platygyra sinensis
TGGATGGATGCAGGTTTGTTTTTTTTCAGTATTTTAAAATGTAATGCTTCAAACCCATTGCAGTTTGGAAATATTTGGAAACTTGTTTTGTTGCCTCGAAGAGTTTCTTTTTGGGAAACATTGACATAAACGGTCATAATGGCAACACTATTTGCCCATTGCTCTAAACGTAACAAAACTTTTCCACGGAGAGAACAAACTGCTGTATGATTCAAAGCCTGTGATCGATCACTTTTGAGTGCAGTTCCCAAACGGTCTGAATCTTTTATATCTGTTCTGAGACTGATATATTCTTTAGAGTGAAAAAGACATGAACAGTAACCGATAACTTTTGAATCTGTAATCTAGCGGCTTTTATAGTTGTTGATCAAGATCCGAGCAATGTACATGAAGACAGACCAGTTCACACTGAAAGAGAGTGTCATTTGTTAGTAATAATTTTTTCCTTGCCACCAATCATTGACTCTCGTGTGTCGTTAATTGGCATCGAAATCAGGGTGACCAAACACCGCTGAGCACTAGAAACGAGCTATTTGCTCAAAATTCTTCTCCTTTCCCATCATGAAGTGACCCTCAGTGATAGGCATGATTTCATCTTAACAACAATTTTCTTTGATTAAATTCGAATCGGATGATAGGAACATAAAGTGAGGTAATCTATTTGTTAGAAGGGCCATTGTCACGATAAAGCGCATGTGCGGTCTTGATTGACCCCAATTTTTTTTAAACCAATAGAAACCGTAATACTATCACGAGCGCCACGATTTCGCCGCGGGTCAGCTTAGAGTTGCACGTGCCTTTCGAACATCTCTTTATCCGCCGGCTTTTGGCCTTTTGTTTGTAAAGAATATTTATCATGTTTATGTTGTGTGAAGGCCGTGTCCGTTGATTACAAGCACATACGCTTTACTTTCTTCCAACTTGCATGCATATCTGCAGCTATATATACAAAGTTTCCGATTTTCGTCCTTGCACTTGCATCTTTTCTTCGTTTTTTTCTTTTTTTTCGAACAAGACGGCTACGAGGTGAAAGTAGCTTTCGTCTCTAGCCGCTTCGAAAACCCTCTCGAGGACATTGTATTTCTCGACGGCATTCAACTCAAAACACAAAATACGACTTTTAAATCTTTCATGGATGACTAAACAGTTCTTCAATATCGGTATTACTATTTTCATACGCCTCACAAGGTCGATGGAGGAGGATTTTTCTCACAAATAACAACTTTGAAAACTGTTCCGTCGGATGAGAAATCAAATTGCTGCACATGCGCAGAAGGGTGTCAAATGCCCTTTAAGTATGGGCGGAAACTACACCAAAACTACGAAAGTCGAAGGCTTAACATGATTATGATAGACTCTTAGTTTTTATACATACCGTGTATTACATAATACTCTAAGAAATGCGATTAACAATTAGTTTGAAAAGCAAACGTTTGATAAAATGTGACGTTTTAAACAAATAACAATTAGTCTCAGTAACGTACAAACTAAACCACTCTATTTAAAAACAGAATTAGAACACAACCGAGCTCTTAGGAATTAGCCAAAGTGAACTCCAGCGCCTGCCGATAAATTTTATATTGCGGCATACTGCTTCATTTCAAAAGAAAAACAGATCATAGACGAGGCCAATATAATTGGTGCAAAATTGGTGTAGCATGTCTAATTTGAAGTCGTGTTTCTATGGCAAGTTACGAAATCACAGAAGTTCAACTAAAGAAACACTATCTGATGAAGTCAGTGATGTTAACTCACTCCTTCTTAATGTTTTGTATCATTATCATGGTGTTTGTCCTCAGAACTGTTTTCAAAATAGTTTTGTTTTATTTAAACGTAACTAACGTCTTTCTGAGCGAAAGCCACGTCCCAGAAAGAAGAAGATGAAGTCAATGAAGTTCAAACATTTTCTTTTTTTCTTTCTAGCTTATGCTCAAAAAAGTACATGTGAATTCATACTTGTTAACACTGGGCTTCCGCCCGCCAGTGTTAAAAAGAGCTCATCAGTATTCAAACGTGACACAAACAGACACAACAGAGTTCTTAGTAATTAATCAAAGTGAACTCGAGCGCGATAAATTTGGTTTAATATCATACTGCTTCATTTAAAAGCAAACCAGATAATAGATGAGCCCAACATATAAAATGGGTTCAAAATTGCTTTAGCATGTCTAAATAAACTGTCAGTAACACTGTTGCCAAATCTTGACTGAAAGTAAAGAAACACGATCTGATGAAGTCAATGATGCTAAAACATAAGATTTTCAGAATTTATTTCTATAGTTTACGACTGAAGAAGGAAATGTATTTTCAAACCTGTAAAAACAGCTCATCGGTATTCAAGCGTAAAGCTAATGTATTTGAATGGGTGATAAAGTTTGAAACAGTCTTTGTAAGCAATAATAAATAAGATTTCTCTTTTTAATGTTTCTCCGAAAACTATTTTCCTCATCAGAGTTTGATGATACAACTCTTATAATTTTAGAGAAGGAATGTCTAATTG
>JAHPZR010004532.1:10000-22500 GCA_019787425.1 Platygyra sinensis
TGGCCTATGATGTGATTGTTGGAGGTGTTCGAGGGCATGCACGTGAACGATACATATTATAAGGTAGTTTACGTTTAATATCAGATAGACTCTACTGTTTAAGGAACGTGCTGCTTAAAGAGAGAAACTTGGTGGGAAAAACGCGCGGACAGGGAAGAGTAAGCTAGTGCGGTCAACTGTGCGTGCGCGGGCCCTGAGAACTTTGGAGTCTAAAGAACGAATTAAAAAGCTGCAAAGAACACACCTTCCATTCGTTTTAGTAGTCATTTGTGAATGAAAAAAGAAGAGAACCGATAGAGTTGGAGTCATAATATGTAGTTGACAACTATGGGGGAAAAAAGTACATGCCTTTTAATTCGTATGTATTGGTTGTTTTCGTTTGGGGTTTTTAAACTTTAGACTATGCGCAAACTTTAATATTTATGGCAATCATTCTAAAAAAATAAATACTTAGTTGTCGTTTTACTGTCTCCTATTCGTACAGGACTATTTAACGACAATGCGAGCCATGCCGGCTGCAGATGATATGCAAAATATCATGCTGACTTCAGCTTCAGAAATGGATGGGCACACAAACCTGGTGTTCTACAGGAAGAGGAAAACTGGTGACATGGAAAAAGATGTGGAAATTAAGGTATTAAATGACATCATACAGTTAACACTGAATAGGGAAATTACACTGAACTGCTGAGGCAGATTCTCGAGTCAAGAATGGCCTTGTCGTCAAGAGAAAGGGGCGGCAGGTTGTTGCTATCACTAGTCATTAATTATTTACCTGGTTATTTATTATCTTGCTCGTTGAAATTTGTCCCTAAATTATCAATAGTCTCAGTTCCACATTTAAAACCGTTAACAATGGCCGTTAGACTTTTTTTAATGACATGACGATAAGAAAAACTTTTATGCCTGGGTTGTAGCTTCCCCTACTCTCGGTTCGTTACGTTTCTCCGAGAACATTTGTCACGCAAGGTGGATTGCGCCAATTTTCCCGCATAACTTGCGATCAGGGGCTTTCCTTTCCTGTTCAAAAGCAGAAGAAAGGGAAAACGAACGCTCGATTTTAGGTCAATTTTCCTTTTACTAGCGTGTCCGAGCTCTTCAAATATACGATTAACACAAACCATACTTCTATTTTAAGGAGTGTTTAAAAAACTTATGGCCATTCTTATGGAAGCTACGAGTTTTGTTTTGCTTGCAAGCACCGGCATCCTTTGTTGTTCCTGAGTGTATTTGAATCCCTTAAGTAATGGCCAAAGGTGATTGACAGCGACTCTAAAATAACTTTCTGAGAAAAGACCAACAGACTGCAAATGATGACTTAAAGTAAATTGAGTAGCAACCACATTATATTGGATGCTCGGAACTATCTCGATTGTTTATAAGGTGTTAAGTGTGTTTATCGCACCCTTTGAAGTGCAAATAACAACCGATTGTGTAATGCACTCGAGTTTCACTTGACAACAACAACAACAACAACAACAAAAGGTTCCATAACTCTAAGTGACATGTGTTAGAACATGTTTGTAATTTTGAAAAAACCTTGCTTGTTACAAAGCATGCACCGGATACATCGTAATATCACTGACATCGCATGAAAATTTAGACTTTGATATCAATATCACCTGCAATGGATGGATATTGCACGCGGTATCCATCTTGCATATTGGCTTTGCAATTGTGAGTCAGCATACTTACCGCACAATGAATTCCTATTTTTCACCACAAGAAACGCTGAGACACATCTTGGGATACAAATGAACCGAACCGTTAAAGAAACAATATGAAGTAGCTGGCAATTGTTTCCAGTTCTTTCCATCACTTTGATGGATCAATCATGATCCTAGCACTCTTTGTAGTATGATCCTACAATACCGATATCACAGTTACGCCCAATCATTGGTTAAAACGTCAGACGGTCTTTCTATATAACAGGTTACCATAGCAACAAAAGGACTTGTTAGAAACAACATTAGTTTTACCTTGGAGTGATTATAACTTAATAAATAAGTGGGATAAACATGTTAAGACGCAACTTTTTTTTTAAACAAAAGTTTCATAGACACTAGTCATGAAATGTCTGCCAATTTAAAAACTCCTCTGTACATGTATACAATTTAGACTGCGAGCAGTCTCTCTTTTCCTCGAAAATTTCGTAGGAAAGAACGCGAGAAGAAAGTAAGCGTGATGTGGGAGCAGTGATGCCGCTAGTAGCGTGGGCGTTGGGAGACGAGCGACACCCACGCTATTAGCGGCTCGCGGCATAAGCGCTTCCACGTCACGCTCACAATCACGTTCGCACGCATACTTGTTTTGCGTTCTTTCCCACGGACTTTCGAGGAAAAGAGAGACTGTTCGCAGTCTTTATACATTTATATTAGCCTTACTTAACTCATTTAGGAGTGAAAATACTTTTAAAGTATCAACTTAAACATGAGGTTACTAAGGTAAGTTTCACAGAATTTGTAATTGCCTGTCATTTATGAAAAGTGTCTATAAGCTCTGTGTAGACGAGGGGGTTCTGATTTTGTATCATGTGACCAGGTCATACAAATTCCATGACGATTCTATATTTTCCAATTCCCCGTAATTTACTCTGTCAACCCCCAAATTATACAAAAACTATTGTTGTGAACTTCTCTTGGGAATATGCAAACCTTCCAAGAGCATTTATGACAAAAGTTTATGGATAATAGGGAAGGGAGGGAGGGAGGGGGGGGGGGGGGGGTAAGCCGAGTGAATTGTGGAGAATTGGGAATAGAGAATTGAGACCAAAAACGTGAAGAAATTGCCAAGGGTTTCTCTTGATGTGGCAGTTAATCTCAAATCTCCTAAGTATAGAAATCCAGGGGCTGGTGTTGTCTTTGGAATATCTTCTTCCCTAATGTAATTAGTGATAGTACATACTTTTTATATACACAGGGCATGAATTCTTCAAAGCTTTGAGAATTCCTTTCGTTCTCACCGGTACGCATTGTTTTTTCTTTTAAATTCAAAGCCAGGTCCGATGTACCTAGTATGGGCTTACCATTATACCCTCGATGTCAATGCCACTACTAATACCTTTATGCAACACGCCCCTGGCAGTCAGACTAGGGGAGGAATGAAGTACACGTTCATCGATGGAAAATACACTATTGTGGAGTTAAGCGACAATTACAGGCTGTATTGGGCTTACGACAGCGCAAACGAAATGTTCTATTTTACGGTGGTGGTAAAAACCACTGGTTGGATCGCATTTGGTGTGTCCACTCAGAGGGGCGGCATGGCTGGCTATGATGTGATAGTTGGAGGTGTTGACAGCAATGGTAACGGCTACCTTGCGGTGAGAAACTAGATTTAAGTAAGAATCCCTCTTTTGACTTCTCATATCTCAAGTTCTTGAATACTTGAGACTGCAGAATAAAACTGGAATATTGACGTGGGGTAAACAAAACTGCAAGTCAAGAAAAGGTTTGACATCTGTATGAACCATGCATGTTAGCTAGCCATCAAGCGTAATCGTCCGATTTGTTAGCTCTGACTAACGTCCCGAGAAAAAGTACGTGTAGCGAGTGTCTTCTTGACTCTGACGATGTCGCTTGCTGAGGTTAGAGCAGTTTCAGATTGCGTGTCGCTAAATTCAAAACTAAAAACATTACTAGGAGTGATTAAAAGGAACACAGGAAATGCAGTGAAGAAATTAAAACTTAAGGCGGGATTTCACCTGAAGGTTGTTTTGACATCGCTCAACATGGCCTTTGTGCCAATAGCTCGTGCACGTTTCAAGTAACGCCAAGAACATAAAATAATGTTTTGCGGATTTGTGTAAATTTTGGGGGAAACTTTGGGCATTTTGGGAAAGAGGTATTTTTTTTCTTAAAGGATAGGTTAAATTGAGGAAAATATGAAATGTTGAAGATTTGATGGATTTGGAAAATTGAAATTTGAAGTGAAGAATTAATAGACGGACACCAGACAGTCTCATACCAATCTGGAACTCTCTTTTGAGGGGGTCAACTGTCTGGTAGTGTTCCAACCCATTTTAATCTTAACAATTCCCTTTTTAAACTACTTGCGTGAACGACGACTTTAGCAAGATAAAAGAGAAAGTTGAACTACCATAATTCTTATTTCTACTATTTTAATTCCCATATATTTTAGGATTATTTGACTGGAGGATTTTCGAGACCTCCAAAGGATGAAATACAGAACTACAATTTAACGGCACATGAAGAACGTGAAGGCTACACATTGTTGACATTCCATCGCAAGAGAAACACCGGAGATAGCAAAGACGTCGAAATAAAGGTGAAGTGGTAGTTTTATTTTTATTTTTTCATTTTAAAAGGAAATCTACCTGAATTGTGGCTTTTCAAATGGAGCAGATAATTAACAACAGGGCTACCCTGCATGCCAGTGGTGAATTAATTTCCTCTCTGAGACGTCCTGCAGGGATGTAATTCCAGTCCAAGATGATTCACTGCAGCTGCACCTTAGAGAGGGAACCCGCCATCATTACCAATGAGAGAAAACATTTAAGGATTGTCAGCAATTTCCAACCAATCGTTTTAGTTCAATACACAAAGAAAGTTCGGTGAGCAACTCTTCTTAGTCTCTTATCGTCTTGTCTCTCCTTCGCTTGTCCCCAACTAACCGGGAGCCTGGAACAGACCGAGCTGGGGAAGCCTTGCCCGGGACGTCAAATTAACTCACAAATCACGAAGATTCATCCGGTAAAGACTTGTTTCCATACCTCAAATCGCCCTCTCCCTATTCACTTACACTAACATGAAATTTCTAAGTTTCTTGACACAGAGACTTAGTTTCTGCTCAACAAATGTTTTCAAAGTACAAAGTCTCTTCATTTTTAAAGGGAAAAAAATTTGAGGTGACGAGAAAGATTCGAACCTGGCGTGCCAGCTCGGCAGCCTTCTATCCCAACCACTAGACCACCGAGGATTCGCTGCAAGGAGGCGATTTGATCTAAGTACTAAGCCAAAAACCCGAACCCTATAAAGTAGCTAACCATTAACCCTAAACCTAACCAGTATTTTCAGTGGTTAGGCCTAATCAGTATTTACTTTGTGTACGCATCACAACGTATCCAAGGGTGGTTTGAGATACGGAAACAAGTCTTAACCGATTCATCCTTTCTTTACTGAGACAACTAACAAGAATACGCTGATTATAGAGTCCCTCTCTTTTTGTACTTTTTCTGTTGAATTACGCTTTTTCGCATCAGTAGCAGAAAGCAGAGAGGAAATTCGAGAAACAGGGAAACTAACAAAAGGTTTTATTCGTTTGGGTAGCCGGGAAAGATGAACATTGTTTGGGCTTACCACACTGCTGACGTCCCTGAGAGCGGAGAGTTTGCACCACATACTCCACAAGACCCACAAAGGAGAGGTGGAATAGAGTACACCTTTATACCGGACACAAATGGAGGAGGAGGAGATGGAGGAGACGGAAACGGAGATGGAGGGAATGGTTCCTCTTCTGTGTACACCCCATCCATACTCGGCGTCATGACTTTGTTTTTGTTCCAGCGTATGATGGGCGCCTAAACTGTAGCAGAAACGTAACCGGCCGCTGATTCAGTCGCGTGCACCGAGCTGGTGATCATAAAAACGCTTGAACCGTTTTTCTTTTTCTTCTTTTTCTGACAACTCGTTTGGCAAGTTTTTATTGTGTAGAAAACGAATCTTGTAGAATCTAAGTATGGCCGTTAACAAGCAGCTAATTTAACTGTATTTGTTGCAGTCGTAAGGTAAGCTTTAAAAATAGAGAATAAAGATAATTTTTTCATTGCTTTTATTTACTGACCTCGCCGGAGTCTTTAATTTTCCTATTCCTGGCGGAATGAAGCTTCTAGTGTTGGTTTAACAAATTGACGTCTGCTTTTTATGCGTCCGTCCTGCGGATCCACTCAGCTATCGCCTCGTGGATCCACAGCTACTTTGACAATGTTCTGACGAAATTCATTGTCAATAGCAGGATAGACGCATTTAAACAACCTCGTTCCCAGGGTCTCTCATCTAACCGTCTTCTGGGGCGAGCGAGGAGAGACCCTGGTTTGGTCTGGTCACGTGCTACTTTGACAATTGAGAACATCAGGGAGGGGTCCTCTGTTATCAGGCAGTTTGTCGCGTTGAGTTTTGTCGTGCTGCCACCGCCATTAATAACCGCGATGTTTAACAATAGCCTTCGGGCTGAAATTTCGAATAGCATCTATTCCGGTGTTTATTTAAAGGTTAGGCAAGTCTGTCTCGAGACAATTTGCCGTGGTCGAGATGTTGCTGCCGTCGTACCCATTGGATTTATGGAAAGTCGGTCATATTTCAACTGTGGACGTCGAGCAGCGCAATTTTATTCCGAAGTGTTAGTAATTTTAGCATTGTTGTTTCTCCTTTGAATGCACGCGATCAGACTGATCCAGAGAAAAACTATAAAAAGGCCTCTAGAGAGACGTACAGCTTTCTCGAAGTAAAGCTGCGGCAGTCTGACTGGAAAAGCTGGACAAAGATAAAGATATTCGTGATTAAGACGCAACACACTGTGTTTGCAAACAGTTCTAGTCTGAATAGCCGGGTCCGGCGTCACAACATAGAATGCAAAGCAATATGTTCCCACGGAATATACATGCATAAATCTTTGTTCCTCGCTCGCCTTAGAGGGCGGTTAGATGAGAGACCCTGGGAACGAGGTTGGCATTTAAAACGGACATCAAGTTTTTTCGATTTAACAGATAAAGAAGCCTCGACCGCGCTCTGTTCTGCTGTAAAGCACGCAGGAAGCGGTAGAGCACGAAACAAGTGTAGGGAAAAACACAAGACGCAGTCGAGCGTTTTTCCCTATTTCTTGAGTGCTCTAAGGGCTTTGCAACATAACAGAACACAGTCGAGGCTTCTTCATTTGTTTTATGATAAAGAATCCAATAATTTCCCCACGCATTCGCTGAAGTTTCAAACCACACTTAGTCCTTGTTAGAATTGTTCAAAATAATTTCATTGGCTAACGAGACGACGGCTATCAATCACAAGCTGGACTTCAGCTAAGCTTTTACTTTCGATCTACTGTCGAGAGAAGAACGATGCTTTTTGATAGTTTAATCCGTTTAATCAGGATCCAAAGGCAGGTTAAGGTTTCTAGTCTAGAGGAATCTGGCCGCATTAAGGCCCATGAAAACGTGCCTTTTCCAGTGGAAATTACTAAAGAAGGAACTCAAACATGTCAAAGCTTGCGAAATCCTGAGGTGTATTTGAAAGAAACTACAGTTAGTTACGACTTTCACGCGCTTGCACAAGATTGCCCGAACTAACGTCAAAGTTGGAAGGACTAGGCTGCTTCTACTAGTTCAACTCCGAGCACAGAAGCAAGATTTCAACTGATTACTTGTCGGGTGAGCGATGATACGAAATTGTTGAGGTTCACTTCGCTGAGATACCAGTACTAAGCAAGCGAGCGTTGCTACACAGCATGTAAGTGTTGTTTGAGCATTTGCACACACAAAAAAAAATTGTACAAAAATAAAGCTTCTAATCATAAACAGAGACAGCTCAATTGGTATTTCCTGTCGTTCTTTCACTTCTCAAGTATAATTTCTACCTTCGTTATATATTATGTCTTTCATTGAAGAATTCGGCAGAATATTTACCTCGATTTCAAAGAATAATTGTTAATTGTTCGCTCTCGCTAGTCAACGCATCGCATCAATTGTAAATTCATGCTTCTCTACGCTTATTGTCAGTGAAAATTAGCTAATGAGGGCGCGAGAACTTCTGCAGTTATCCGGTAAAACATTGTTTTGTCAGCATTTACACAGCGTAGCAGTTTAAGACATCTAAATTTGAGGTACGTCTGTTATTTCGTAACCATTTTCTACTTCTTATCAAATAATCAGTTTTAGTAAAGTTGTTTCTTTTGTTCCATGATTTCGTCTGCTTTGGGCTTTCCGCCGGCATTCATTTGCTAAATACGTTTCTAAAATGTGTCAGTCCTCAGACAGATCAATCGGTAACGGCGCTGCAATCAGTTTCCCTTTCGTAAACAAGCGATGCCATTTTCGCAACGCTTAGAAAATTTTTTCTCTTCTAAAATTAAAGAAAAGGAAAATATGTAAGTAACCACCCTAGCATCAAACCGTTGGAACCTCTGTTTCCTAACATCCCTCTTATACCACTACACAACCAGGTTCATCTGCCAAATTCCCGCAAAATTTAATTATAAAATGTGACATTCTTAAATATTAATGATAGAGCTGCCCCAACCTACCAATAAAAAGCTATTAACCGCAAGCAAACCAGTGTGAATATGAACGCTTAAGCGTTTGGTGAGTGCGTTTTACTCCATCAACAAATTATAACCAGCTTCTACCTCGTCCAGGCCTGAGCTGAAGCAGGTATGGCATCGTCCATTCTGAAAGGCTTGGCTACCAATTATGCCAGGCTTAGTGACCAATTATGGCATCGATTGTTAAAAAATGGCATCACTTGTTTACGAAAGAGAAATAGGCAAAGGCGCCTTTTAAAATTTCAACCTCATGCCCAGGGCCTTTTCCCAGACTTGTCAGGGGAAAGTCCCTGAGAACGAGATTGCTTAATTTTGGCATTCATCTGGGTCGAATTAATAAACGTCCAGACAAATAGAAAGCTGAAACAATGATGGTCTATGCTTTGGATGTTAACTCCCAAAAGACCCCTTTCCTGAGTTTCTGGGTTATTCTGAAAAATCTGATCGATTCCTGTATAATGCTGGAAACCCAGCAGGGAAATCACAAAATTTTCGTGACGACATCTTTTACGGAAAGCTCCATATTCAAAATGTTTGCCGTCCACACGAAAACTCAAAGTTCTAATTAATCTGGTTTGAAGAGCTCCGTTTCCATGACGGATTGGTGTGCACGGTAGCCTTCAAGATGGTTTCCAGTCCTTAGTGCGCAGTCCAACCTCGTCCCCAGGGCCTTTTCCTTGGCTTCCAAGGAAAAGGTCCTGGGAACGGGATTGTGCGCTGTTAAGTACTGAAGCTTTTAATGAACACAACGCTACATCGACTACATTGAACGCATGGCGGACATCTTAACGACAGGGAGGATGATGGGTGTAAGATTTAATCCCCCATAATTGTCACATTTCTAAGGTAATCCATCAAAGGCTATTTTAAAATTCCAGGACGGTCTGGAAATAGCCAATCCTGTGGCAAGAATGTTGCTCACATGATAGCCCAAACGGCTTAACACGTATGTCCATCCTCCACGACAACATTCACGCAACGTCCGCGGTGAACATTACCCGCGAGAAAACTGGGTAACTTGTCTAGAAATAACCGGAGGAGAAGGCAATTTAGCGGACAGGAAGATACGTCACCCAGCTAGTCTCCCTTTGGAATTGTCCACTGTTAGAGTATTTCTTCGCGATGTTCTCACTGCCTGAGGTTGCCGTCCCGATTCCCTTTAACTCCGCAACAAATGAAAATGAAAAAGACGTTCATGACTTGAAGAGAGTTGATTTCAGCCAGCATTTAAGGACATTAGCGCGAAAATTTTTCTAACATTGAACGTTCATATTTCACCTTTTGTTAATCTGCATGATATGTTTTTTGCAACTATAAATCCCTTTTCTTGAATAATGAATGCCGTCTCTAATGAGAAACGTTGTCCTACTCAATGGCTTTTTAACATCAGGCCGACTGGTACACAAATTTCCCGCGGTTTCAAAGTAACACAACCTGACCACGTGCGAGTCCAAAGTTCCAGTTGTTGTTCCCCTAGGGAGTTAGTGAGTGTTTTTTCGCCCTAGGAAGTTAGTGAGTTTTAACCCACGGCACGAGACGCGTTGTCCTCCTATCGGAAAACGTATTTGAGTTGGGAGGTATAACAATCATCATTAAACATCAGTAATTATATGATTTGGCAGTCATTAACTTGGAACGGCGAGCTTCATCGCGCAACATTTAGCGACCATAGGTTCACGCACCTTGCAGCCGCAAGATGGGTAGGATTCCGTATTCTTTGGACAGAAATCCTGGTTTTTTTTTTAACTTCCCACATTGAATTTTTGTTCATGTTGGACAATGTGAAGATAATTGTAAATAAAAACTGTTTCTGAAAAGAAAAGTAGGGGTCTCCAAACGTCCTTCAGCGACGCATTAGGTCTAGTTTTGTACATATAAAATTAATATAACTGGAAATATAAACCAATATTGACCGAACAACTCTCCCTATCCATTGAGTGTAAAACTGAGTTTGCTCAAATAACTTGTTCACTAGCAAGATATCCTTGTCCTTGCTTAACTCAAACTGATGTACCCCAGCCAAGAAAATTAGAAAGGAATAAAAAATCAAAAGGGCATGAGGTGGTTTGCTCATTTTTCTGCCGCCACATTATATAAGTTGATCCAAAATATAACTAACATAGTAGTCCGGAGCTCAACCTGCGGTCTTATGGCCTTTTGGACATATGTGTTTCGATCTTGTGTACTTCAGTTGAAGCCTCCTCATACTGGCTGCCGTCAAACTCGGCCCGTGTCCATTCTCCTGTTTTGGACGAGTAATGGTGGATCACAACAAAACCAGTTTGGCTCGAACTTCTTTGAATACTTCCATCTTTTTTGAAATCGTAAAGAACGGTACTCTGGCTTCAATCTCCAACTTCTTATCTGTTCTTGTTTGCTCTCTAGGAAAATCAAACCGAGGAATCCATGAATCACCAATTTTTGAATTAAGAGTGATATCATTCATAGCAGCAATATTTAACTGAGGTCACGTCATGGTTAGTGGTCATGGTTAGTGCGCTCGACTCCGGAGCGAGCGGTCTGGGTTTGAGCCCTGGCCGGGGCATTGTGTTGCAATTGTGTTCTTGAGCAAGACACTTCACTCTCACAGTGCCTCTCCACCCAGGTGTATAAATGTGTACCGGCGAATTTAATGCTGGGGGTAACCCTGCGATGGACTAGCATCCCATTCAGGGGGAGTAGAAATACTCCCAGTCGCCTCATGGCTACAGAAACCAGGATAAGCTCCTGCCTGATGGGCCACAATTGGCTCGTATGCAGACTTTACCTATTAAAACCAATTCTTTATTAAAGCATTGCTATAATCAACGTTTCAAGTTTTGGCAGGGAAGCCTTTTGGGGTGTAAAATATTCGAAACTCTTCGCAGGGCTGTAACTAAGATTGTCGGTCAGTTATAATTCGCTATTTGTAACCTAGAATAACTCAGCGAAGTCTAACAAACAGGCCGTTCTAAAGGACTGGAAACCGCGTTGGATACTAGAGACTCACTTGCCTACCTTTCAACTTCCGTTTTCACGATTAAAATTTCCTCCAAGCCGATTTCTAGTCCCTCCATCTTCCATTTCATACCCTTGTCATAATAAGCTAGTCCTTCCTTTCCACGGAGGAGGTAACCTTTTCGTGCATAAACTGAAGAAGAAAGAGAAATAATTTCTCTATCACTGGTAGTCTCTTTCTTTGCTGATATCTTATCGAAGCAGCGGCGAGACCCTTCAGAACAGACGCGGTACCTCCTAACGGCGACCTTTCAACAGATAATTCTTGACTTCTTTGTTCCGATGGTAATCCGAGGAGTACGAACACAATGGCGAGAAAGTAAATTGTTAAAAAACGCCCTTAGCTTCGAATTGCAATGGAATGCCGTCACACAACACATTTCCCCGCTCGATTCACTAACAAGGTGGCCAGATGCTTGGAGCTTCTGATGTGTGAAAGCTTCATTATTATTCATTCAAAATATTTCCCCGTTTCTGATTGGTTAAACCCACTGCATAATTCACCATAACCAGCTGCTGTTCACCAAATTTGGAAAGAATCTTCGTCATATTGAATCAATGCGTCAAAGTGCAGCCCACTGAAAATTATTGAACCATGACGTCAAAATGACGTCAAAAGTGCAGCCCGCTGCAAATTATTGAACCGTTGACCGAGAAAACCTAGGGACGAGATTGTGTTATTTTTGGTGAGCGGAAAAACAAAGAGCGAAATAGCGAAACTCCTTTAAGAACGGAGAATATTTTGAATGAATAATAAAGCAATTATTGAATTCGGCTTTCGTAGGATATGAAGAATTCTGCAGATCTCGGAGGGTGTTATCCACCTCGGCCTTCGGCCTCTGTGGATAACACCCTCCTTGATCTGCAGAATTCTTCATATCCTACTCAGCCTCATTCAATAATTGCTAAATATCTGCAAACCGGAAATGACGTAATTTCCCTTTTCACCTGCTTTTCCACGGAAATGAAATTTTGTATCTGGCGTGATAGTTCGGGAAAAAAAAGCCATTCCAGTTCACAGAAGAGAGCTAGCCCGGGGGGGGGGGGGGGGTACTCCCTTATATGGGCTATATAGGTATGTGCTGTCCCAAAGAGTATGGTTTTCAGCCGTTTTGGTCATAATAGGGTATCGATTTTTGCTCATTTTTGACAATTTTGATCCATAAATAGGGTATGGTTTTTGTACCCTAGCCCTGATATGGGTATGATTTTAAGCTGAGAAGCCACGTTTTCAA
>JAHPZR010004532.1:30000-42500 GCA_019787425.1 Platygyra sinensis
CTGCATTTTTACTTAAAGCTCCAGTTATCAGGATAAGTTTCAGGAAGGGAGAATTAAATTAGTTCGAGTTAACGTGGAGTTCGAGTTAACCGAGATTGAGTCAGCTGATAGTAAATTACTGGAAAAGAAGAGTCAATACAATGGAAATTTGATCTTGATTGAGTTGGCAGTGGAGGAGGAGGGGGGGGGGGGGGGGGGGGGGGTTCGAGTTAGCAAAGGATTTCCGGGATTTGAGAAGCCAACCAGAGTGCACCTTCAGCGCCATCTACTGTTCTGGTATATGCTAATTGACAATTAATTACCAAAGTGGAGGTGAAAAGTGGTGGATATTTGGAAGATACCAAAAACTTATTTCATTTCTTTCAATGCATCAAAAATCTCCCACCAGTTTGTTTCGTCTATTTCCCCGTTCTCTTATTTTTAATCTAACAATGTTTGGTCATGTTTAAATCGTACACTCCGCAGGTTGTTGACACAATCGATGGACAGGCGAAACCAAGAGAAGATCTCGCTAAGGGTGAGTTCCTTGACTCACTTGGTTCTCACTACGTAAGGAGTGTCACGTATGGTGTCGAGATGGTAGCCAGCCTGAAATTTAAGTCTTCATCAAAGTCAAACAAGTATGTCTCGCAGTTATGTTAATATAAATTCATAGAAGCAATTTTCGTTTATTATTTAAGCATGAATAGGATTTCTAGATATTTCCAGAAACATCCTGTTGATGGCTTCGTTTCATATCTTGTCCTTAGCCTGTAAACAAAAATTCCGCAAATTAAAAAGTTTTAACAGCCCCTCTCCTCTCGCAAAGTCAGTTAGGTGCGTACAGAAGGGGATTCTCTTCATGAATTTTGCACTGAGTTTCCTGTAGACTTACACGTTTTTCATCATGAAGATAAATCTTCTCAGAAAATTTTCTCGATGAGGCCAATGATGAGCGTCCTTTTAATTTTGGTGAAAGATGATGTAATCAGTGAATGACACAGGCACACTCGGATAAAATAACTCCGACTGCTCTACCACAGCGTTATAAGAAACACGTGGCAGATCAGGCTGTTTAACTAGGTTCATATTGACAAACTTCCCGTATTCTGCGAGGATAGGAATTCGAATGTCGAATGAGATGCTTTCGAGCATTGATGTAAACGAAGATGGTAAATGTTGAGCCTAGTGATTTAGGTGAAAGATGATGTATTCTGTAAATGACACAGGCGTACTCGGAGAAAAAGAACCTCAATTTTATCTCTTCAGTTTATAAATTGCGACGGCATTACAATGAAAAAGTTAGCAAAAGGTTGATAACTGGTTGGTTGAAAGTCAGGAGAAAATATCGTAGCGAAGTTTTAAAAGGCGACGTGTCTCGTTTTACCTTCTTCGTTTAACTTGTGCATTTAAGATAAGGAGGTATCATGCTGGTGTCACGCCCATCTTTTCTCTCAACGTAGGCGGGCGTATCATTTATCCTTATGTAGCTTTAGTTGTACCTTCATGTAAGCCATAGCTCCTCAGGCTAACAAGGTGAGCATTATTCTTAAAGTTAATCGTTCATATTCAGGGAACATATCAAAGGAAATGCCGAAGGAGAACTGAATGTTGGAGCTGTCAATGTAGGACTTAAAGCCTCGTTAAACAAGCTTTCAGCAGAATGCAACGATGTATCAGATATCGCTATCAAATATTACGCCACAGACCTACCAGACAAACTGCCAACCACTATGGAAGATCTAATCTCAGTTATTGAGGACTTTCCTTCTCGACTGAAGAAGTTTAATGGTGGTAAAGGAATTCCTATGAAGGTAAGATTCTCTCCTGAAACTCATATAATACGCGATGAAATCCAAGCATTTTCTGCAATTTTCTATTGTTTAATTCTTATTCTTGGTGGGCAAAAGCCAACTATTTGGCCAAAAAATGCTTTTCCTGCAATTACATGGTCTAAATATTCTTTTCACGAAAGCCTGATGGAATTTTTGTCGATCACGAAATCTGACATTCTGGATGGGAGTATTCTTGGAGGATAGCCGCAATGACTGGCGTTTCGACAAACTGGGCTGGCGTCATCATCAGAATTGACTGAATAGTTGTCATCATTCAACAACAACAACAACAACAACTTTATTTGCACCCCTGAATTAAATTATACATTAACAAAGAGTAATAACAAAATAACAGAGTGATAAAACCTGTTCGTGTAAACTGACTGGTCAGTTTTTCTGTGATGATACTGGCTGTAAAATTCAAGTAGCTCATGTTAGTTATGATTGGTCAGTTTCGATCCGTCGGTGGTTTGGTCGTTGTGTTTGACTGTTTGTGGTTTTGTTTGTATGGTGCTGGTATATTTTAACATTTTTTGAGGAGAATCTTTTCAATATTAGTCAACCAATCTTTCGCACTCAGTCGTGGGAAGAACTAAGTGTAGTAAATTTTAACTTTGCGGAGCCCCAGATGATAATGTCACGGTTCGTAAGTCGATAATGTTGTGCAATGAGATTGTTGCGATCAACATTTTTGTTGCTCATTTTTGTTTAATCAGTCTTGGGTTGAGGTTCTTGCCAGTCTCTCCGATGTAGGAGTTAGTTCGAACTCGTCCTCATAGTCATGCCTCCTTTGTCTCTGTGTGATATCGTGCTGTAGGATGACTCGTCTATGAGAGAAAACACTGGTCCTATTATTTCCTATCTCTCGTCTAGTATTCTTCTGTCAGTTTGCGTCAGTTTCCTGTAAATTTTTGTAGTGAGTTCTCGTCGCGGTTCCTTAGGCAGACTAGAAAAAAAGAAGTTTTTTTATGTACTTCGACTTCTTTGTTGAACCATATGTAGACGTTTTGTTCGTTGAGGTGTAAGGAGGTAAATGTATCGTCAACCTAACGTAGCCAGAGCATTATAATGTGTTGGTAAGATGTATTTTATGGTAGATATAGATTGAAAATGAGTTATTGAACGGCTGGTGTGATCGATCTCTTCAACTGCATATTACTGTTTGTGTAACAATACTTTTTGTCCTTCTAGTTTGAACTTATGCCCATAAAGAGCATTATTCCAACAGCGAAAGTTTACCTGCAACAGCAGGCATCAGCATATGAAATGGAGAACTTGGAAAGGTGTTTTGATGATCTGCGAACCACAAAAGGCCTTGCTGAGGCATATCTTCAAAATGAAAATGGAACCCATGATGATGTGGAAGATTTCCTTAGTCAGGTGAACCAAATTTACAAAGAATTCCTTGAAGCAATTTCGTCGATGAACAAGCGTGAGGGACCAGTCAAGATGAAAGCATGCGTAAAGGCCTATGTGGATGCTTTTAATGGTCGCGATATAAATGGAAAATTTAACAAGGAGTGGAGAAATATCCTGAGCAAAAAGGTCAGTAAGATTTTAACTTAGAGTGCTTAAGTGGCGAAAAATGCCAATTCTATTTGGGTTATATGTTTACAGAATTGTGTAACGGGCTCCGCGATACTGATTTTTTGTTATGAAAACTAAAACATCACTCAGTATTTTTTACCGCGCAAAAATCCCTTAAAAATCGTAGACTGCGTGTGAGCATAGAGTTTATTGTATTTACGTGCCCCTAAAGCACTTTGTCACTTGTTAATCTGGCTAACACAGCCATTGCCGATTATTATTATTTTGTTTCCTCCAAAAAGTGTTTACAGCAAACCACAAAATTGATGTTTAGGTTAAAATTTGCACTTCGAGTCTGCGCAATTGACACCCACCTCTCCTGCTCACACTTATTTATAATGAAGGAGAGTTTGAACTATATTCTCCAGTTTGCGCTCCTCATTTTACCGTCATTCATGTTTGTTTCTTTATTGGTGATAAAAGTTGGCGAA
Source organism: Platygyra sinensis (assembly GCA_019787425.1). Taxonomy (NCBI): domain Eukaryota; kingdom Metazoa; phylum Cnidaria; class Anthozoa; order Scleractinia; family Merulinidae; genus Platygyra; species Platygyra sinensis. The sequence goes on from JAHPZR010004532.1 coordinate 33,833, forward strand.
TTTCTATCATAAATAGCCTGGGAGAAGAAAACTCTAAACTCGTGAGTTTCTCGCGTTAAGCCTTTGACATCACGTCAGTTAAATTCTGCCACACCCTGCAGATCAACTCCTCTCCCTCCCCACTTTTTTGCGGTATTTCTAAATAAATGGTCAAATCTATGGATTAACAAAGATTAATGACTATTATAATAGATGTGTTTTGAAGCCGCTGATGTTTACTTGTAAGATTTATTGTTTTGTTGTTTTGTACCATGACACAGAGGCGGGATTACAGAATTTAAAGGGGGACTATAAAAACATTGAATGCCAGTTAACTGCCGATGAAGGGGGAGGGGGTGGGGAATCCTTAGAACTGGTTACAGAGCCATAGGGCCGGGTGAACCAGGTAAATTGTGTCTAAGTGACACAACTGAAATCTTCCAAATCCTTCCCCTTCCCTACGCGGTAAATAATGACCAGTCCCTTATTTCTTTTACTTTAGGAAGCAGTGGTAGAGAAGAAGACGGACGTCAACATCCTCATCCTGGGAGAGACTGGGGTTGGAAAGTCCACCTGGATAAATGGGATCGTCAATTATTTTAAGCATGAGTCGCTCACAACTGCCATGGATAACCCTGAGTTCACTTACTTGATTCCTTTCAGGTAAATAAATATGCATCCTTTTTATCTCATCAAGTCTCTATAACTCCGTAGTTTGTTCAAGATCAGATAAACAAACGCTACCAGTCTAGTTTTATAATAGCCAACGCTACCGAATATCTTGTTCTTGTTGTCAAGGTTTTCCTTTACAGACGAAGACGGGGAGGAGGTGGACATTTCCTTTGGATCTGATGAAAACGAAGTTTTCAAAACTGGACAGTCCGCCACCCAGTTCCCACAGGAGTATATCTTTGAGTCAGACACTCTAAGTTTCCACCTCATCGACACTCCAGGCATCGGGGACAGCAGGGGCATTCAACAGGACAAAGAAAACTTTGCGAACACCTTAGACTTCCTTCAAACTTTGAAAAAATAAGTGCCGTCATTGTGCTTCTCAAACCAAACAATGCAAGGTTGACAGTGGCTTTTAAGTTCTGTGTCCTGGAGTTGCTGACCCATCTTCACAAGTCACTTGTGTCCAACATTATGTTCGCCTTTACCAACTCCAGGGGAACGTTTTTACAGGCCTGGAGACACTCTTCCAGCACTGAAGCAACTTCTGAAGGAAAAAGAGATTTCGATCGATGCATCAAAGGCAAACTATTTTTGCTTTGACAACGAAGCCTTCAGGTAATTATACCACGATAACGTAAATATAGAACTTCGTTTAGCGCTGTTGATGTGGATCCACATGCGCAGTGAATACATCTTGAGATATATATTTTTTTACTTCACGCAGAAAGTACATTCCTCGTGATCGCAGACCGTAACCCCTATTTACCATATCATTTTCAACTTCCTCATCTGAAACTTTTTCGAAGAGCACCTTAGACTCAAGTTACAGTTACCTTTTAATCAAGCAAAAAGTGTCAAATGAATAGGGGGGTAAGTTTCTAAAGAAACTATGGTGCTGCGTCGGTCGGGGTAACAAGGTAATTTGGTGATACTCAACTAAGTTGAAATTGTAAATTGGCCACCGTAAAGAGCTAAAAAGGTAACGTTTCGAGCGTTAGTCCTTCGCCAGAGTGAATGACGAAGGGCTAACGTTCGAAACGTCAGCTTTTTAATTCTTTATGGCGGTCAATTTACAATTTCAACTGAGTTGATATTATTAAAAAAATGTCTAAACCGGTTTTTATACCAAAGAAACATAGTGACAAGACACTGAGATTGTGAAACTGTTTTGTCATTTGTAGGTTTCTTGCCTGTAAAAAGAAAGGAATAGAGTTCACACAGAGAGAAATTGATCTTTACTCGGAGAGCTGGGTGCAGTCACGCGACACAACTCTTAGGCTTTTGGCACGAGTGATGAGACTGAAGCCCCATGAGACAAAGGAAACGTTGAGCCTGAACGAGGCAAGAAACTACATTATCGCCTTGAGCAAACCAATGGGGGAAGCTGTTGACCTGATAAACGGAAACTTGGAAGAAATCAAAAGGAAAAAAAAGGAAGTGGAAGCTTTTGAAGATGATATCAAAGGATTCCAGGCTCAACTAAAGTTTAATGGGTTTGAGTTGGAGGTAGAGAAACTTGACTACCCCATGACTGTTTGTACAGCCGACGGGTGCGTAACGTATGAAAACATCGGTGAGACTAGAGTGAGAAATACAATTTATAGTCAGGTATGCCACTCCCCCTGCGGCCTCAGAGTTCCGTGTCAGACCACCAACAACCAGGAACTTCGAGGCTGTGCAGCAATGTGGAACGGAACATGTAGGCGCTGCAGCCACGACTACAGAGTCCACATGCACATCTACTACAAAGCTACTAAACGACCGAAGGAATTCCTCTCCAAAGAAACCCAGCAACTCATAATGGAGAAGAAAGACCTGAAGTCACAGAAAGAAGCACTCGTCGCTGAGCTAGAAAAGGACATCAAGGAACTGAAAGGTGAAAAAGACTACATCTATGAGTGCGCCAGCTACTTTGGCGTCTTTCTCAAGAAGAATGCTTTGATCCCCTACAACGACTCTTTTGCTGATTATCTCGACATGCTGATCAAGGAAGAGGAGTGTAAGGAGAAGAAGATAAGAGACGACAAGAAAATTGAAAGAATGAAGAGAGAAAAGAAGACTTACGAAGAGAAGAAACATGTTATTATGGGGAACCTTGCTTCAAGCGATGGAAGCAGCCATGAAGTCATTTCCGCAGAGATTCATAAAAGGAAAGACAAGCTTTGTTCTCTGCCACGCAATGGGAAGTCATTAAAAATTGCTCTAGGTATAGTTGTGAAATATTTTACGATGGTAGATTCGAACAAAATTAATTTGCCATAGCTTTAAGTTACTCTTATTTTAATAATTTCTCCTCGCACCTTCTCTTCCAATTTTCTTTATCCTTGGCAAAAAAGAAAACGTGACGTTATAATTGACATGCCATCAAGGTCACTGATTCTTAAGTAGAAAGGGGATTTCCTTTGAAGTTGATTTAAAAAATTTCCCTCATTCAAATCGACAAACTGCTAACTGCGCTATTTTTACCCCTGCTTTAGGTGGTGTCTTATCAGGCAGACAGAATATGCACAAAGAGGAGAGGTAACTGCTTTGATTTATTATTTCTGTCATGGAGGAATCAAATTATTTTATTTCATTTCTGTTTACCAATTACGACCACCTCATCGTAGAACATCACATTTATTGAGGGAGTTTTTGCATAGGGCTAACCTCTTAACTTCCTTTTCTAGAAGTACTTTTACTTAGTTTTTATTTGTATATATAATTTGCTTCTGGAATAAATAAAGTACGTATATGATTTTCCACTCTTCTTTGTAATAGTAATTGGACCGAGTGGAGTACAATTCAGGGAGTAATCGAGCGATTAATTTCAAAATCGGACGAGCGCGAAGCGCGAGGCCGATTTCAAATTACGAGCACGATTACTCCCTAAATTGTCCGACACGAGGTCCAATTACTAATTAATCGTATCTATAAGAAATTTCGGGGAAAAAAATGTCGTCTGAGAACTTTTGAGCGAAAACGTCTGTAGCGCTTTTCCTAAGTTTTGAAAACTGTAGAAAACATTGCAAAGGAAGCCATTGAAGCGCGCGTAATTGGCGTGAAAATCACGTGGGTATCCAATTACAGGTGTCCGATTACAAAAAGTTCAAATCGGACAGCTGTAATTGGACACCCACGTGATCGCGCGCCGATTACGTGACAAATAGGCGCGCAGAGAACCAATCACGATTGAGAATTTTGTTATAGATACGGTTACTCTCGTAATCGCATGGTGAGACTTTAGTAAGCAACCATTTAGTTGAGTAAATAGCTTGAGATCTGTAGTGAGAACTGATGGTGTGATACTCGTAAGAGTGTTGAGGCTGAGCTTTATAAATCTGGTTAGTTTAAACTGTTGGTTAGTTTTGGCTTTGAGATGCAAGTAGCGTAGGCCGACCGCTATCTGCCAGCTTCCTTCCGTAAAGTTAGGTCGTTCTGCTAAGCCAGTTTTGTGAACTTCGTCAATAAGTCGGTTATTTGCCAACTTACGTATTACGACCGTGAATGCTGCATCAAATTAAGTGACGACGCGGCTCTCACGGTCTCGGCCAATAGACTTACCAGCACCATCTTCCACCGAGGAAGCGACTGAAAAACGAGAAGGACATTGTTTTACTACCAACTGACAAATGACGCATTAAACCGGCGCTTTGGTTAACACTGAAATTATTATAATAACAGCAAAACACAAGGGACTTTAACGAAACCAACTCCCCACACATCATAGCTAATTAAACAGCCAAACTATTTTAAGCCCAAATAGAAAGACGTATCAAGACTGACGACAAGTGACATTCGACTAGTACTGTTCCATTCGTATAGCCAATAACATTATGGCGGAAATGGCCAATCAATTTTCGAGTAGTAGACATCCCATGATGCCTTCTGTTCAACCTGTCGAAACGCCCGTTAATAGTTGGACGGTATTGGAAGAAACCTCTACTCGCCATGTTCATTGTACATATTCTTTCAAGCAATTGAAGCAAAAAAATTAAAATGCTGTTAGATTTCGAACCCTTCCCTGCAGCTAGCTAGAAAGAATGAGACTGTTGGAAATGATGGTTCTCTGTTCTTCTTTACTCACCGATTGTAAAATATTAATTTGATATTTTAAACACAGAAAGCGCCCAATAGCCATTAAAGCTAAGAAGAACAAAGGCTTCAAGGAGTTCTTATCCAGCGCATACGCATACGTCACTGGGAAGAAATGAGAACAAGAGCAGACTTATCCATTGGCCGGGAGTAGATCCATGGTTATTTGTAAGCAAGCAAGAGTTGTATAAGCAAGAATTAATAAATGGTAATTAGAGCGCTTAAGAAGGCAAGCGGAAAGAAAAAGGTGCATGTGACAAGTGCGAGTGATTATTACTTTTGGCGAGTTAACTTGAGCTGACAGTTAATTTCATCAGTTTTTTTATTTCATAAGTCCTTTTTTGACATTTTAACCAAAACTTTTGAAATGTCGCGCTGCAATGAGTTGTGCAACACGCTTTCGTCTAGTTAACACTATTGATATCTTATGAATTTTTCATCCCGTGTTCAGTCGGGAACAAATTGATAAAAAATCATCGAAAGAACCAAAAGTTCTATTGAAAAAAAATTGTGTCATTCATCTTAATCGTTAGAATGTAGTCCGTACGAAAGATTTCATTTTCTATTGCGATGCTAGTAATTTTCCCTCAGTGTCGAATTATCATATTTTGTTGCAATAAAATTATAAAATTATATGCATTTAAGTGGAACCAAACTCGAGCATCGCGCAAGTTCTTACTTAGAAAGGTGTAACAATTTTTTTTTCTAGGATACAATCGTAAATCACTTATTATTGTCCTTAAACGTCGACACTAGGTGAGGAATACATACTATGCTATCATATCGTTTTGACAAATATAGCCTCTTGGCTCCGGCTTAAAACATTTTGGAAAGAGTGGTTCATAGCCTCTGTCTTAGCCAATGGGTGATCAGCACTGAATTTTGCCCTGTATATGATGGGGTTAATTAGGGTACATCTTTTAAATGTTCCAGCTAATATCAACCTGATTTGCCATGTTTGGACGGCTTTAAAGGAGTACATTCACGGTATTTAACAATTATCCTGCGAAATCGCGCGGAATATCGTCTGATACTTAGCCGACGAGGCCGTAAGCCGAGTCGGCTAAAATCAGACGATATTCCGCGAGATTGAGCAGGATAATTGCTTTATTATTCAACAAATTGATAACAAAATTGATTTCCAAGCTCGTAACATTTTTAAACCTTTCTGTCGACATTTTTTCACTTCACTTTTTCTTCCCACGTACGAAGCTACGTATATCGCCGGATATCTGTTACCTACGGATGACAGATATCAAGAGCATCATGACCATATTTGGATAGTGTTACAATTTGTTGAATAATAATTTGAGATATTTTGACCATCGACAAAATTACCTTTAAATTGAAGGAAACATGAAAATAATACTTTACAAAGATACAAAAACACCAAACCATAAAGGAACAAGGATGGTTAAGGATGGAGAAGATTGACACGGATTACAAACAATGAAATTGAAAAATTTAAGGCTAAACTTTTAAAACCATTCAACCGTGACTGTGCTTCTTTAAATATTTTAGACTAATTTGAAATTTACAATGTAAGTGATCCTTTTTGCATTTTCAATACATTTAATCGCATTCTATGACCTCTCCTGGTGCATGTTGGAGCTAACCAAAAAATTGAAATACAAAATTTTCACTGCATGTAAAATGATTATAGTGTGATTTAGCTCAATTGTATTCCAGCGATTTTACTTATTTACCTTGTTGATCATTTATATACACATTTGATTTTCTTTCACTTAAAAGATCGGAGGAGTTTCTTCTTAATTAGTATGAAAGGTTAGGGATTGACACTTAGATAGTTGGAATAATTTCTGTGGTCTCAGATCACTGCCCTTAAAAGAAACCTACACTGGTGGAAAAATCTGTCATAAGATTACCTTTGTAATCGTTAAGCAATAGCTCTTTTATTTCGATTTATTAGCTGAAGTCCCTGAGGGAACTATCTGACTAAAGTGGCAATGCATATGGGAAACGTCACACGATCCAGTATGGCAAAACTGGAACAAAATTCTTGCGGTGAAACGGCCGCTCTCTGTTTCGATTTGTTCTCAAACCAGATACTTCATTCCCATCATTGTCGAAAACTTTGAACTTATTACATGTTACATTTTTGATAATTCAAAGAAGACTTGTTGAACCAGTGAAGGTTGCCTTTAAACTAAAAGGAGTGTAAGACTTCGGTAAACTACAATTTGCTAATTAAAGACAAATAGGATTAAAAAAACGAAATTGTGAAGACTGAGTTGTTCGAATTTGATAAGCTGCAACTCAGCTCTTTTACCATATAACTTATTTTATGTGATTTGATATGTGCATCTCATGCTTGCAGTGTTTTAAGACGTCTTAAAGTTTAATAGTACTTGATATCCGGCTTAAAATAATAAAATTTTGGAGAGGTCAAACCGTGTGAATTTTACAGTTCTTTAAATACGTTCTACCTCGCTTCCAATGTGTGGTTTCATAGCTCAGTTAGTGAGTAATGTCCAGGATTGAACGCAGCTACGAAAACTGCGAAATTTACAAAAATTCGCCATACCACTTACAAAATCAACAAAATTTATTCAAATTGCGAAAATTACGAAATTTACGAAAACTGCGAAATTTACGATAATTCGCAATACCACTTACAAAATCAACGAAATATATACAAAGGGTTGTAGGGAAGGCCCATCGAAAGTCACGAAAACTACGAAATTTGCCAAAACTGCGAAATTTACGATAATTTACAATACCACTTACAAAATCAACGAAATTTCTTCAAAGGGTTGCAGAGAAGGCCCATCAAAAGTTACGAAAGTTGCGAAAATTACGAAATTTGCGAAAACTGCGAAATTTACGATAATTCGCAATACCACTTACAAAATCAACGAAATTTATTCACAGGGTTGCAGGGAAGGCCCATCGAAAGTTACGAAAATTACGAAATTCACGAAAAGTGCGAAATTTATGATAATTCGCTATACCACTTACAAAATCAACGAAATATATTTGAAGGGTTACAAAAAGTGCAAAATTTACTGAAATTCGCAAGACCATAGACAAAATCAACGAAATTTAAGGAAACTGCGATGTTTATGAGAATTCGCTAGCCCATCAATGAAATCGAAGGAAATTTTTCAAAGGGTCAGATGAAAGTCCTTGATGAAAATAACCCAAACTGTAATATCTACATGTAGGTCAATTCACAAAAGCATGGATTATATCTTATGTATCTTTTGATAGGCCTAAATAGTAAATGTAAGATAAACCAAAACATTAAAGTGAAGTACATTTCACCCTCACCCCACATCAAACTAGAAATCCATTCAAATTATTCGCTTCATCCCTAGAGGGACAAGCAAGGTCAATTAAACCAAAAGTATGAACATTTCATGATTATTGACTGTTTGCAACAGTGGAATGTCCTTTACTAGGGGCACGGACGTTCGGAGAACTCTTTTGTATGTGGAAATAAGTTGCGTTTTTCAGTTCTCATGGATTACAACTTGCAAAAAAGGTTATTCCACGGAAGCTTTCTGCAAATTTGCAAAGTACTTCCAACACGAACTTTAGTATTTACTATTAAACTCACAGGTCCACGCAAAACAGGGTAGCCACTTAATATAGACTTCTCTGAAGTGAAGTTTCCATAGCCTTTAACGAAGGTTGCCAATAAAGAATGCAGCATACAGATAGGTATGATGATTTCTGCAACTACAAATATGGAGGGTGTAAACGCGTAAGAAATTGAAATTAAAGGCAACGAAGTGGAAGTAAATCGACAAAGCGATTACTTACAAGCAATCTGATGGTCCCTAGTACAAACACTTCATAGGTATGCCGATATACACAGTCATTATGCACAAAATTAAGAAAAAGGAAGGAAACACTAAGGGAATAAGCAACATGGCGTCCGAAGGTCATACCGCTGACCTTTCCGTATCAACAGGCA